>JARQZK010001533.1:135000-185000 GCA_030704885.1 Cynegetis impunctata | reverse complement strand
TAGAATAAATGAGAAACAAGTAAGAAATTGAAGTTAGTAGTTATTAAATTCTATATAAATCAAATTAGTTTTTTTCGTTATCGTATTTTACAATAGGTTTGTGATAACTAAAACAAGAAATGAATACTTTCGATTGAATTTCACTCATATATCTAGAAAAAACTCCACCAATTGTAGTTCCGACAATCATTACATATAAATTGAATATACTAAACACAGCGACACAACAGCGAAGAGCAGCTGACTGTATCTTTCTCGCTCGGGTGCACTCGGCGGTCCATAATTCACGCGATCAAGCATTTCATCTCAGAGCGTGACGGATCCATAGAGATATTACAGATAGAGTAGGCATGTCATAGGCCCTCGTACAAGCGAGAACGTCCTACGGATAGAAAGAGAAAGACAATCGTTTAGGTATGGCCGTCTCTCTATTTCACAGCGTAATGCGCATGCGTGAGTCCTGATTCAACAACTATCTATCGGGGTAAAGGTTAGAACACGCATTTTGTCGTTGCCGTTGAACCGCTTGAATTAGGTACCAAGCTAGTTAGTTGAGTACGTTAGGTACGCTGGCTAGTATTTGGGAGGTCTCGGGTTCAAACCCCGGGGCCGACTGGTCTGCCATGAGTTTTTTTCAGAGGTTTCCTCATGGTGATGTAAATCACTGCTTGCAAACTTATAAGGTGAATGCTGGGCCAGTATTAATCCTCTGAACCCTACCCACACTTCCTATGTTCCATAAATATCCCGTCTCACCTATCCTTAATGCACTTGTACATACAAGTGTATCCTCTGAACTGGCTGAAGGAGTTAATCCCAAACTCAAGCTGCCCGCCTCCCTGACACATACTTCAGGGAGGAATGAAACACGTGTGTTTCCTTTTTTGAATTAGGGCTCATGCATGCGCGGTGCGCAGTGAAAGAGAGAGACAGCAATACCAATTTCATTCTCTTCCTCTTTTTATCCGCAGGACGCCTGTCACTTATATGCATGCCTTCTCTATCTGTATTATCTCTATGGACGGATCAGCCTAACTTACTACCTACGATAAATAGGCCAAGCTACAGAGATTTTTTCATGTAAAAAGTGTTATAAGAAAAGCAGCTCCGCCATTGTTTGTAAAATAATTCCATGTGATATAGTGATATGTTTTTTACTCGAATTTATTATTTATAACTTTGTTATCAACAATTTTATGCAAAAAATCGCGTTTTATTTAGTTTTTTGCTTATCAAACTGAAACTATCAGAGTAATTGTGATGATATCAATACACTAATTGTAGAAAATGAAAAGGCGAAGAAAATGAGGGGTTGAACGACTAGATCAGATCCTTAGTTCAAGAGAAAATAGGAAAAAACCGCCAAAAATGCATTTTTTTGAAAAATTAATAACTCGGTTATTTTTTGAGTTGTAGCGTAGATCCTTCGGTCAGTATAAGCTATTAATATGAGCTTTACTTATGCGAAGAGCAGGAACTGTCCGATGCATAGTTGCCGATCTGTGGCCATTTATATATTTTACTATGCAATTTTCCACCAGACCTGAATGCGACAGGTATGATCTGTTTTCAATTTGCAAAAAAGATTTCAAAAGTAAAATTCTCATAGTTCAAAACGATCATCTTGGTTTTACATGAAAACGCTGAAAAATATGTTAAAAATAAAGCTGAACATGACGAAAAACGGTCGAGTGCGTGAGAGAAGTTGAAGAGTGGGGGTAGAGCAGCAGGCAAGGATAAGCATGACATTCGAAAACGCCGGCATTTAGAACATGACGGTAATTTCTCGGCCGTTTTTTGTCATGTTCAGCTTTATTTTTAACATATTTCTCAGCGTTTTCATGTAAAACCAAGAGGATCGTTTCGAACTATGAGAATTCTACTTTCAAAAATTTTTTTGCAAATTGAAATCGGACCATACCTGTCGCATTCAGGTCTGCTGGAAAATTGCATAGTAAAATATACAAATGGCCACAGATCGGAAACTATGCATCGGACAGTTCCTGCTCATCGCATAAGTAAAGTTTATATTAATAACTAATATTGACCAGAGGATCTACGCTACAACTCAAAAAATAACCGAGTTATTAATTTTTGAAAAAACTGCATTTTTGGCAGTTTTTTCCTATTTTCTCTTGAATTAAGGATCTGATCTAGTCGTCCTCTCATTTTCTTCGTCTCTTCATTTTCTACAATCAGTGTATTGACATCATCACGATTACTCTGATAGTTTCAGTTTGATAAGCAAAAAACTAAAAAAAAACGCGATTTTTTGCATAAAATTGTTAATAACAAAAATATAAATAATAAAGTAATATCACCATATCATATGGAACTATTTTACAAACAATGGCAGAGCTGGTTTTCTTCTAACATTTATTACGCAAAATGCTCACTCTAAATCTCTGTAGCTTGGCCTAAAAATGTGTGTGCGGTGCGCCGAAAGGAGTTTTCACTTCAAAAATATTGATAACTTCTAGTATAAGATAGTGTATTGCACACAAAAATTTGTATTGTGACTGTAGTTGGGATATTATAATTGCTATTATTAGCTGTATTAATGATATGATTGAATTCGACCTAATAATCTTAATATATATGTCACATTCGTATAACCTAGCTGAAATTATTCAAGATAGGTACAGACAACTCTCTAGTCTAAAGAAAAGATTATTGAGATTCGATTATATCAAGTATAAAATCAATATATATACTTTTCAGCGTTTAGCATAGTTTCTACAAATAATGAATCAAATTTGAAATCGCTTTTTTTCAGTCAAAACTGAATAGTATAATGTTGCTTTGACAATTAAAAAAAAATCAAACACATGAAAAAATATATTCAAAGGACTCTTGCCTGTGTTTGATTGTTAATTAATTGTGTTTTTTAGTTCCGCGAAAAACGGAACTTGCTCAGAAATTTGTTTATAGGTACATATAAATATATACATATATATATATATATATATATATATATATATATATATATATATATATATATATATATATATATATATATATATATATATATATATATATAAATATATGTATATATATATAAACCTAAAAGATCAAGGGGCTTCACAATCAACCCTATACTTAGCTTTTTGATTAAATTGAGATCGAAAGAAAATTTAGAATTATTATACAAAGTGATTTTTCATGCATGCAACGCTGCATTAAATCATTTAACAACATGATTACCTAGGCTGATCAAACAGAATATCACAGAAAATTGGTCAATATTCTGTGTTTCTATTATGCAATATCATGCTGTATGGCAATAGACCTTTAGTTGATATACCATTCCTCATTTGAATGTCTACTATATATTTTACTTCTTCCGTAAAGTCCACTGTACATTCATATATAGTTGGTGGTTTCACATATGAACCTAAAGAATATAATGATTTTTGTTATTCAATAATTCCACCTGAGACTAAAAATTTATTGAAACTATCCATTAAAAATATCTTCAAGAAGAATTCTTTCTTTCAAAACAGATTATTGAAGACATTATATAATGCATTAATCAGTGTACACGAACTAACTAAGTTCATAGAGTTTGAAATTTAATCTAGAAAGAACTGCTCAAATATTTTTTTATGAGTCAAACCTACTAATATTGGACATTGATAAAAAATTCCATTCGACATGTCTTTCCTGAGTTGAGCAAACTTATTTAAGGTCTGTGAGTAAATATGGAATTTCTAATATATCTGAGATTTGCAAATGACAAAAATTTGATTACAAGGGACACTGAAGAATTACAGCGACAAATCACCAAGCTGATTACAGTCAGCAATGGGAATCAAAATTACTAATCTAGGACAGTTAATCTCATGTATAGTGAACTTGTAGGCAAGTAAGACAAAATAATCTATGTAATATATGCTTGCCAAATCTTAAGAGTAATCCTTAGAAAGGTTTAGGTTGCTAAGAGGACTATGGAGCGGTATATCCTAGGAATAACAAGAAAGAAAATGACACTGATAAATGGTAACCATAAATCACCAAGCTAAATACAGGGAGTTTGGCAATTTTTCAAAAACAACGAAAAAATAAGAAATATATACGTAGAAATGGCGGCAGTTTGAAAAATTTTACCAAATTTTAATAGTTTCGTTCTGCCTCGGACCCCATTTGCTGTGATGCTAACCACTGTCTGAGATGTCAGTATGTACCGGAAAGAATATTCATATGAAAATGAGAAATATCTACGTACAAATAGCGGCGATAGCAGAAACTTACCTGAATTATTATAGGAATATAATTCAAGGTAACAAGTTTAAGTTCATTCGACTGGATGGGAGCCGCTGGAGATGCCAATATGTACCGAGAAAAAAAAATTGTATATATACCTATATATATATATATATATATATATATATATATATATATATATATATATATATAAATATATATAAATATCATATATATATATATATATACATAAATGTATATAAATATCAGACATAAATTTTTTTCGAAAATTGCGGTCTAGACGGTCTAAAACGGGTAAAAAACTACACCGACAGCTGACTGCTTTGATTGGATACAACTTATGAATAAAAAGAGTTTAGTTCAAGAGAGCCCATCCAGGTGGTAGTTTTCTAGACTCCAGACTATAACTTACTGTACCTATTGTTTTAACACATTGAGTACAAATCGATGGCTTTCGGCTTCAATTTTTAGAACTTGGCATGAAAGAGTTGAAATAGCATCTCTGTTATTCACTAACAGACGTTATTTTACTTATGCATAGTAGGCTTTGATCTCAGTTAATAAGTGCATAAAAATTTTCAAAATGCACTTAATAGTGAAATTAAATTACTGGATATGCTACGTGCTACTTCAATTAATAATTTTTTAGAAAAACTAGCAAACATTCTTCTATATTGTACCCCACTAAAAAGTACCAGTAGTTGAGTAGTTCAATAATTTGGTACTATATATATATGCATTCTACCTTTGATGTCTTTTCAATATATTCTGACCTTATCACAATTATAACAGATAAGCTGAATGATAAGTCCTCTGCCATCTTTTATTTTGAGAGTGGAACAAAAATGTATAAGAATTTTCTAAACCACTAAACTTGATCTTTTGAGAGTTTCAAAGAAAATGAATTTTGAGTTTTTGGATCATTTCCATTTGCTGGCTTCTCAGACTAGCCAGAAAATTGGCTAGTTTTTTATCAAGAACCTTTTTTCGACTAAAAGCATTATTGTCATCTGAGTTATATACCTACACTTGCAAAGTTTCAAATTGACACAAAAGTGGTTAACAGCAAGCTCATAGATTGGTTCAAATACCTGATTCATGAATTTCTAGAGATGCATATGCAAGTGTGTTTGAAAAAGGCATTAATTCAGGTTGATTTTCAATATACTGTTTCATAAATAATATAAACACTGCTTTTATTCTGAGGGAAATATGTAGCATAAAGACAATGCTTTATAATAAGAGAACAAAAAATCTTGGGGATAATTGAAGCAAAGATCGCTTTGAGCTAAGTTCATCGGACCGTTTTTCCGGTTGGGATATTCCACATCACAGTCGACTTCTAAACTGCGAAAACGTGCACTTATGAGCTTAAAGACGAAACAGAATAGCAGTACAAATTCTTTTATTGTTGCGAGTCGCCCTTATCTCCGAATTTCACTCCCTGTCTGAAATTGTACCAGGAACAAACGTAAATACAAAGTATAAAAAATATACATTATGAAGAAAAATAACATTATTTGATTCTTGCTATTCGCTTTGGAGTATATATAATTTGTTATGAGTGAAATATAATGCTCGTCGAATGAATAACTTCAAATACAGAACAATATATTCACAAGATCATCTATTCACTTTGAAAAAAAAAGTTTATACATAGAAGCAGCAGAGAAATTAATTCTGGTGAATCGTAAATTTTGAAGGGTGAACGAGATTTTATTTGAAAAGCTTATTTTTGATCAGTATATATAAATATATATATATATATATATATATATATATATATATATATATATATATATATATATATATATATATATATATATATATATATATATATATATATATATATATATATATATATATATATATATATATATATATATATATATATATATTTATATATATATATATATATATATTATATATATATATATATATATATAATATATATATTATATATATATATATATATATAGATATATATATATATATATATATATATATATATATATATATAAATATAATTATATATATATATATATATATATATATGAGCAGTGAAAGAGAGAGACAGCAATACCAATTTCATTCTCTTTCTCTTTTTATCCGCAGGACGCCTGTCACTTATATGCATGCCTTCTCTATCTGTATTATCTCTATGGACGGATCAGCCTAACTTACTACCTACGATAAATAGGCCAAGCTACAGAGATTTTTTCATGTAAAAAGTGTTATAAGAAAAGCAGCTCCGCCATTGTTTGTAAAATAATTCCATGTGATATAGTGATATGTTTTTTACTCGAATTTATTATTATATATATTATATATATATATATATAATAATTTATTATTATATATATTATATATATAAATATATATATATATATATATATATATATATATATATATATATCTATATATATATATATATATATATATATATATATATATATATATATAGATATATATAATATATATATTATATATATATATATATATATAAATATATATATATATATATATATTATATATATATATATATATATATATATATATATATATATATATATATATATATATATATAGGGGAAAGCAGGTAGGATTCGTACAGTGGGAGCATTCGTACAGTAGTTATAATTCAAACATTCGATACATTGGCGCGCTTATATTTATGGTCGTGACTCCCACTCCTAAGCATAGATTAACCGCGGAGTGGCGCTGCAGTATGGCCGTTGGTAGTCTTGGAACAAGTCGAGACGTTTATTCGTTCTGAGTAAGTAATTTTTAAATACTACTTTGAACGCGCTTTTCTCGTATAAGTTTTGCTCTTATTGTTATCATAATATGTTATTGTTTATGACTTCAAATATCAGATATAACTACTCATTTTAGGCTAATCATAATGATTTTTTTGTTATTCTGTGGATTATTTGATTGTTTGGGTTGGGTACCTTCGTAAAATCATGAGTGGGGTAGATTCGTGCTGTACGAATGCTCCACCAAAGTACATAATTTCACGTAAATACTTTTTTTTACAGAATCATGCCGCGAATATATATAAAAAAGGGGACTAGAACGGAAGAGGTAAATGAGGAAGCGATGGAGTCTGCTATGAAAGAGGTTTTAGATAAAACTGTATCTATTAGGACATCAGCACAAAAATATGGCGTCAAACCAACAACTCTTGAAAGTCGCTTAGTGAAGTTGCGTAAAACAGCTGCTGCTAAAAAGGAAGACACCATCCCAGCGCGTGTTTTTAGTTCGAAGTTTACATCTAATCAAGTATTCACCACTGACGAAGAGGCTATTTTGCAGAATTATATCATTACATGTTCTAAAAGACACTATGGTTTGACAATAGAACAAACGAGAAAACTGGCATAAGAATTTGCAAATGCAAATCAATTGCGATGTCCATCTAGCTGGGATCACAACAAAATGGCAGGGAAGGAATGGCTGGATAGTTTTCGCAGACGGAATCCAACTTTAAGTCTCCGAAAACCTGAAAATACCAGCGCAGCAAGGAGTTATGGCTTCAACAAGACTGCTGTCAATAATTTCTATGAAAACTTGGAAAAAGTTTTGACAAAATATAAGCTCACAGCTGAACGCATTTATAATTTTGATGAGTCTGGAATATCAACAGTGCTTAGCACGCCAAAAGTATTGGCCGAGAGAAGCCAAAAACAAGTAGGTCAACTTGTTTCAGCAGAAAGAGGCGAACTAGTTACATTCGGAGGAATCATATCGGCTAGTGGCAACACAATTCCTCATTTTTTTATTTTCCCGAGGGTGCATTTTAAGGACCACTTTATGTTGGGTGCTTCGGAAGGCAGCTTAGGAGTTGCTAGTAAGAGTGGTTGGATCAATTCCAGTATTTTTTTGGAAGTGCTGAAACACATACAAAACAAAACATCTTGCTGTAAAGATAAACCGATCTTGTTGCTGGTTGACAATCACGAAAGCCATGTCGCAATTGCAGCTATCGATTATGCTCGTGATAATGGAATAATTTATCTGTCTTTTCCGCCCCACACAACACATCGTCTTCAACCCCTAGATGTGGGAGTATTCGGACCTTTTAAGGCAAAGCTGAAGACCGCATTCAATGATTAGCATGTAAATAATACGGGAAAAACTTTGAATATATACAATATCCCGAAACTGACCAAAATTGCATATTTCGAATCATTCCATTGCAAAAACATTACAAGTGCTTTTGAAAAGACCGGGATATGACCTTTCAACAAACAAAATTTCAGTGATGTCTAATTTGCACCCGTCCAAGATTAACAATCTGAATCTACAGCAGGTACAGATGCACAACCAATCATGCCTGCAGAAATGAACCTTGCTCAACAAGATCTTCCACCGAGACCTTCCACATCACCCTCTTTGTTGTCACAAACATTTGATTCTCCCTCTACATCAGCCGTAGGATTAATAACGCCGGAAATTATCAGACCTTACCCACACGTGAATAAAAACACGTCCAATAAACCTAAAAAAGGAAAACCGGCTGGAAAATCAAGGATTTATACATATACTCCTGAAAAAAATAGATTGGAAGAAATAGAAAGAGCAAAAGAGGCGAAAAAACAAGAGCAAGAAAGAAGACTGAGGGCAAAGGAAATGAAACGCGCGTTAGATTTACTGTCAGATTCAAATTTATATACTAATCCAAAGAGACAGAAGAAAACTAGAGAGACTGATGCTGAAGATGAGTCTGACATTAGTTTTGAAGAAAGTTTGTGTTCTCCTTTCGAAGAGATGTCTGAAGAATCTGATATTGAGAATGAAATTCCAGTTATTACTGAACATATAAAAGAAGATGCCTTTGTGTTGGTGAAGTTCGAGAAGAAAAAGAGCGTTTTACATTACGTTGGACAGGTAGTAACAATATATAGTAGTACTGAATACCAAGTTTCGTTTCTTAGAAAGAAGCCAGGTACCTGGAAATTTGTTTCTCCAAATACTAAAGACGAAGGAACAGTTCATATATCAGACATCGTCTATATACTGCCACAACCCAAATTCAGTTCTACAGCAAGAACAGCTAGCATCTTTAGTTTTGAAAAAGTTCTTACTATGTATAATGTGCAATAATTAAGACTATAATATTTGTTAACTAGTTATCTAAAAATGTGTTTAAATAATACCACATTCAAAACTGATTTTCTTCTATTTGATCTCAAATAATACTACGTGTTTTGTATCAAATGTCTTTCATTTTATTTTTCATTGTACGGAGCCTCCCTACTATGTACGAATGTGCCCCGCACTATGTACGAAGCTACCCCGCGTGCGGGGTGCGTTCGTTCGTTTTCAATTTTTTGGGAAAGCCCTCGTAGCTAAACCATGTAACTTCATATCAACAATAAACTACATTTTTATTGAAGCCAGAATATTAGGCAATTTATTCATATTAAACTTGTTTGCAAATAGTTATTAGTAGTTCGTTGACAAGGTTCTAAGTGGAAAGTGTACGAATCCTACCTGCTTTCCCCTACATATATATATATATATATATATATATATATATATATATATATATATATATATATATATATATATATATATATAATATATATATATATATATATATATATATATTATATATATATATATATATATATATATATATATAATATATATATATATATTATATATATATACAGAGAGAGAGAGAGAAGTAATAATACGTTGGGTTGATTTGGTATTAGAACTTACCAACCTATTTAAAATTACCTATATTAGTCCAAGGAAAAATATCAATGGATTGGAAAACGAGCATAACGATCCTCTTATTCAAAAAGGGTGATAAGGAAAGCCCAGAGAACTTTAGAGGTATCACTTTATTGAACTCGACACAAGAACTGCTAACTAAAATTATTCTTGATAAAATTTTACCATTTATAGAAATCAGCGAAGATCAGAGAGGCTTTCGAAAAAATCGATCCACAACAGACGCTATTTTCATAGTTCGCCAACTAGTTGAGAAAGCGATTAAATTTTGCCAACCCTTCTTTCATGTGTTTTGTCGACCTTACGAAAGCCTTCGATCGGATACAACTACGAGACATATTAGAAATACTCAAAGATAAAAAGGTACCATCAAATTTACTGAAATTAATTAACGATATAAACACAAACACTAAAACAAGGATAAAAGTAGAAGACGAGCTAACCGAGGATATAGAAACTCCGGTAGGAATTAGACAAGGCGATTCACTAAGTCCTATGTTATTTAACTTGGTTATGGATAGAATAATACAGAAAGTCAAACCACTCCCGGGTTATCAACTAGGAAATGAGAACATCAATATTGTGTGTAATGCTGACGATGTGGTCCTAATCGCAGACACGGAAAATAAATTACAGTACATGCTCCATCAATTTGTTACAGTAGCAAAAGCCTATAACATGACGGTGTCAATAAAAAAAACTGAATTTTTGACAATATCGAATGAACCCATACGATGCAAGTTAGAGATAGAGAGGAGGATGATAGAACAAGTCATGTACTTTAAATATCTAGGAGTTCTTGTTACCAGTGATCGAAATATGATCCAAGAGGTAAAAGAACATGTGATGCAAGGTTCAAGAATTTCTGGTTGTTTACGAGATGTCACATGGAGAAACAAACATATGTCGATAGAAAGCAAGGTAAAAATATATAAATCAACAGTTAGACCCCTAATGACTTACGGAGCCGAAACCCGCGGCGAGACCTCTAAAACCAAGCAACTTCTCAGGACAGCAGAAATGAGCACTTTAAGAACAATCATTGGAAAAACAAGATTAGACCATGTACGCAATGAAGATGTGAGACAACAATGCAACATATCTGACATAGTAAAATTTACAAAACATCGGAAAAAAGAATGGAATAGCCAGGTCGGAAGAGCTGAAAACAATAGATTGGTCAAAATAGCACGAAACCTAAAACCAGCCGGAAAGCGTAACCCGGGTTGATCTCCTAAGAGATGGAGAGAAAGTTGGATCTTATCGTCCGGAGAAGCAACTTAGGAACGTGAAGAATCACAGGCTAAAAAGCCTAATTAAAGACGAAGGAGAAGAAGAAGAAGAATTTTTAAAAATGCTAACTACTGATATTTACATCATTCATATCTTGCCCTGGGTCCGAACCAGGTACCCACGGTGCCCCAGACCATTGATTCAACCGTGTGGAAGCTGAGAGAATGGAGGATTTTATATGATATGTTAGATGAAGGCGGATTGAAACCTGTTTTGATCGGACCTTTTTCAAATTAATGCGAAATATCCAACATTTCCTACTACTTGCGATATTATATCAAACTCCATAAACGAAATTCTCGTACAACTTCAGAATACGGATAATTTTCCATAAGTATTAATAGCCGTAGAGTTCGTCCTATTAAGAGTACCTTTATGACTTGAAAATTCATTGTGAGTTTCTCCAGGAGATCAAAGTAGAATAAACTATTGCAGTAGACAAATTAGCTCTTCTCGTGAACTCCGATGAACGACAAATTTCCATAAGGAAAAGAATTAAAGATGTTCTGAAAAAAACCCAATTATTTTCCATTGTGCCGTAGTTTGATCAGAAATGGATCTAATTTGATCAGGCATAATGACTGCTTATTTATTCAAATCTACAGATATCAAAGACACACAATGGAAGCATAATTGGAACGAAACTGTTTGTTGCAAAAGTGTTTTTAAACTCGTAGATTTCAAAGTGATTTGGATCTTTCCAATGTATTGAGAATGTGAGGAATCTCGTGAATCTCAGAATTCAAATCTGAAAATATTGATGTAGCAGTGTGATAGCGTGTTATATTCATTTAAAATAAAGGCGCCCTTTCATAACTTAGAAACTGATAACCGAAAATGACTATCAACTTTCTTATTTCAAATGGACTGCTGTATCCTCTTTTGCATAATGAGATTCCGCGTGAAATCCTAATTGGTATTCATGAAGAGCATATACTTATATTTAAAATCACTCACTTTCGAAATAAAATCAATTTTATCAGAATCTGGCTTCTACAGATCAATTCAATTAGGTACGGTAAAAAGCAGTAACACAGCTTAAATAAAATATATTATAAATGCTTTTAATTATTGTTACAACAGAAGGTTTAAATTTTTTTTTATTTCACCCCATTACTTATTCGTTCAATTTATAATGAAATTTACGGCTCATCTTATATGGGATACCCTGTAGCTTAATTAATCATTGTTGAAATATATTTAATTTCACAAAAAAATATGGCTTTTGTACATCAATTTGATTAGGTATAACAAACTTCATGCTTATTCTGAGGAAGTGACATGGATGGATATTATTTTTGAAATAGAGGTTTATATAATTATTCTTCGTAAGATACCCGGATGAGATTCAAAGTAAATTTTTCATATCAACTATTTCTAAAATAAAATTGGTTTCACAAAAAAATGATTTCTGCAGATCCATCTGATTACGGTTTAGTTCAAGCGTATTTCAAGAAAATATCATAGATGTTTCTTGTTCTTGACTAGGAATTTTTCTCAGCTGAATAGATAGATTAGGAAATAGCTCCTGATGGCTTATCACAAAGATTATTGTGTCTAGTTCTACATATCTAACGAAATACGTATGTATTTTGTATATTTTTATGCTCACTTTTTCAAGAATCTGCGTTTTTCCTAGTTATGAGAATTCATATATTTCCCAATCTATCAAATCTGATATCAAACATTTTTTCCAATTTTTTTCTCTTGAGAGCAATTCCTAGTTCTGCAGAATAAACAAATAATATGAATATTATACCCAGATTAATTCATTATGTATGATCTGAATTCAATGTATATGTAAATTAAGGTCGCTGGATTATATCTGTGCAATATGGAAAATTGGGTACTGGTAAATGAATACAGATGTTGTATTATTCTCACTATTCGATCCATATTCCTCCGACTTAGACAAAGTATATCAACTTTGAACTTAATAAATGAAGTATTTAAATTTATTTATCATTAAATGCTAGTTAATAGAAGAAATTGAGAATTCATTTCTCAGAATATTTTGTGACCTCAATCTAAAGCAGTGTTTGAAATTCTAAATGATAAATTTTAACAAGACTTTCATCAACAATTGAGTGGATTAAGAAGTATCCGATCGAATGCGTCGTACACAAATATTGCGCAGGATATATAGTAGCTAAAAGATCATAATTTGGTGTAGCACTACAACTAGGCCAAAGATATCAATCAGTGTACAGAAGGTATTTTATTTTAGGCATGAAACTCTTCATTTCGCATCACTTTTAAAAACTAGCATTAAATGCTAGTTAATAGAAGATTTTGAGAATTCATTTTTCAGAATATTTTGTGACCTCAATCTAGAGCAGTGTTTGAAATTCTAAATGATAAATTTTAACAAGACTTTCATCAACAATTGAGTGGATTAAGAAGTATCCGATCGAATGCGTCGTACACAAATATTTCGCAGGATATATAGTAGCTAAAAATATACAACTCTTAGTCCATGCGTTCGCGGAAATACTCAATACATGTGCACGTCGTACATCTCTTGAACTGAATATGTCGGATCGTATTTTATGTCACTTGATTAACAAAATCAATATGCATTTTCATCGTAAGCTTGAATTTTGCTAGTACAGTGGCTGTGCGGAAGACGCACAACCACTGTGCAACATATATATATATATATATATATATATATATATATATATATTTATTTATATATATATATATATATATATATATATATATATATATATATATATGATTTCGGAAAAAAGTCATCTTCAGATTATCCATAGCGGCCACTCTGAGAGTCTTGGAACTTGTTGTTAATACCTCTTCTCCCAACCCAAATCCTACGCAACCATCAAGTTCCTCCTCTTGCGACATAAGTACCTACTCAGTGGCACTTCCATCCGAAATGCATGCTGCTTAAGAGGTATTTCATTGTGAGGAAGAGTGGATATATCAGAATTGACGTTTGTACCTACTTTGATGAATCATCCGGAGCAGCACTCATTGGAGGACTAATTTTTCGTGTGGTAGGAGCGCAATACCATGAGGGTACTCCTGATAACCTGCCAGTTATCTCAGTGAAGTAAAGGAAAGAATATCTGCTGGCAAATACCTGCATTTTGATTTCAAACTCACTCTACATTTGCGCGCAAATGCATGAAAGGCAAAATAACTGGTATGATCCTTCATTTCGAACTACTTTTTGCAGCTGCTGTAGCTGTTGAAAGTAATATACACTCACCTTAACCTATTTTTCTCACGTTTTACTAACAAAATGCCATAATCAGTTTATTTTGGCTACCAAGAACACAATAAAGTCGACATTCACACCAATAGGAGGTGTTTTGCAATTTGTTGATAGCAGCTTTCACAATATCAACGTCAACATAACTTGAAGCTTGGAGCAAATTTATACCATTCTTCTACAGCTCCATTATCAGCAGATTTCTGGGCGTGTGTAACCAGAACCTTGATTCCATTTCGAAATAACAATTGGTGCATTTTTATACTTTCATTATATGATCCAATGAAAGCTTCTATTACAAAATTCTCTTATGTTTCAATTACAAATATATTACTTTTATTGTTAGAGTTATGTTTTTCATCATGATAGCAAATTACAGCAGTTTAAACGTAGCAGGCTCAGAAGCGAGAGAAATTCATCATTTAGAATATCTGTTTCTAAGAACCAATCTGATGTGATAAAGGACCAGTCCAATTGGCCCATTACACCCATGACGAGACTGTAACTCAGGTTAAGAATGATGATTCATTCGACTTGAAAATTCTTCATCTGGATACTCAGAGTGTAGCCAATGAAATGAACAAGTTTGGAATGCTACTAGGTAAAGAGACAGCAGACATTATCACTGTTATTGAGCAGTGATGTAGGGGCACCAACATTGAATTTATGTCATTTCCGGCTATGAATTGGTCAACTATTTTTGCCGTTCCAATCATATATATGTAGGTTGTGTGTTATTCGTTCAAAATGATCTTTCAGTGTCGGGTGTAATGAACAAGTTTGAAGTGCTACTAGGTGAAGAGACAGCAGACATTATCACTGTTATTGAGCATTGGTGTACAGGCACCAACATTAAATTTATGACAACTCCGGCTATAAATTGGTCAACTATTTTTGCCGTTCTAATCATATACATGTAGGTTGTGTGTTGTCGCTCGGAGGGATCTCTCAGTGTCGGGTGTGGACGTTTATCGATTATCTGAAGAGGTGGTATTTGAATGTTGTGCTGTGAAGGGGTCCTTCAATGGTAGGACTGGCTGTATACTTAGTGTCTATCTGGATATGTGAGTTTTTATGTCTTCATGTTTAGGTTGAATCTCCTTCTGGATTATGTTGGTGAATATGACGATGTATTTTTCCTGAGTTGATTCTAACGTTGACTATATTGTTGACACTATGAAAAGTAAACTACTTGTTGAACAATTGTTGGGCTACCACTTAGTAGTGAGTTCCTTGGAACCAACAATAGTTTTCACTGACAAAAATAAATTACTATATCTTTACCATTATTGATGCTCAATATATTAAAAATGACATTTATGAGGAGTGTTTTGATGGCCATAAGGTTTTTGCCATGACTTATAGACACTATATCAAGTTCAGAAAATATTTTTTTTAATACTGTTAGAGGGTACGGATATCATTTCAGGTTAATTTCAGTTATTTTGCTCAATCAGTAGGTAAACGATACTGATTTTGAGAAATTTATCACCCTAAAGACGGTGCTATTACTGCCCTCTTTTATATTCATATAATTCTAGTGAACATATGAGTAAATCATCAGGCTTGATTCCACCTGATATAGAAATGCCAGCTAGGACGGAAAAACTTATATTTAAAGTAAAAATTACTTCAATAACATCAACCCAATCCAAGCACCAAATTTTAAGCCTCTCAATCAATCGGCAGAAGCTGCCTGGTTGCGTAGAACTTCAAAAACCACGAAAATATGAAATTCCAGCGTAAACAAAGTGGCGTTTAAGGAATACAGTTGAAACCACCAAACACAACTTTTTTAATATCAACTCAATTCGCATACGAAGTCTTAACCGTCTTATTCAGTCTGGAGGAGATGTGGATGTACGTAAATACCTCAAAAACTATATATATATATATATATATATATATATATATATATATATATATATATATATATATATATATTATAATAATATTAATAATAATAATAATAATAATAATAATAATGTAGAATAAGTGGGCCAACACTAAACACAAATTTAGAGTTGAAAGTAATGAGTTTTACAGAAGCCTATTATACTTCAGTAGAGCGAAGAATTGTACCAACTTTTGTGTCAAAATATATGCTCAAACTAAATTTCTAGACATGAAGTGATATCAAAAATTATTTCTCAATCACAGGAAAAAGGGGTTGTCATCATGGTAAGGGGAATAAAACATCTGTGATAATCCGCCTCACTTTTATTAAGTAATTTGTACTACGAACTATCGCCTGTGATCGTTTGTCAAACAAAGTTTAAGACCTGCTCAGAAAGATGGGTTCATGTTACTCAATCCATCAATTATATACGAAATACCTGAAAATCGACACCTGGCACGTTCATTAGAGTTAGGTAGAGGAAGAATCGTGGATTTCCTCTCACGTTTCAATATAAATCACATATTATTTACTCTGAGTAGTCTATCTTTGATATAAGTACAATAAGTTATCCATTAATTGTTATCGGTGCAACCGAAATTTCAGTTTAAAGGTATGACAACAAACTTATCCAACAATACGTGGCCAATTCGCAAGTTGAACACAATAAACGTTCATTTGTATCACAGATGATATCGCTTTTGGATATTTGAAGTTTTTCCTAAATAAATCAGTTTATATCTATCTATTTCATCTCAAGATTCCAAGAGCTATTTTCCTGAAATTTCGTATTCCAATTAGTAGATATACTTTCTCGAAAAATTTGCGTCTATGGTCTCAAAGCAGAATTCACTTTAGGTATATTAATTTAAAGATGTCAGCATTTTTCGATATGCAGATCTGTAGCCATTATGTACCTATTTGAATCATCATTTGTTGAGTTATTGTTTTATTTATCCATAATAATTAAATCATTTGAAATATTGTACGCCTCTTCTAATTGAAAAATTGCAACATTTTGAAAGTCCATCGCACAGAAATAATTAAATTTGAGTAAAATTCTTCTTATCTACATATTTTGAATTATTTGGATAGTAGAACACAAATATATGTTTGAGTAAACACATATTCATCGAATCAGTTTTAATATAAATTATAGTCCGTTAACTAAACACACCAAGGTAGAGAAAGGGTGGATAATTTGATGTTAGGTATTAAAAGACTTTATGGGAAAATTCTTTCTTGAATATTGATTAATTTGAAGATAAATGAAGAAGTTGATAAGGATTTGATGACAGCAGTTATTTTTTCATTTGGTTTGGAAGAAGTTTTCATTTACGTTAATGTGCAATGTGCTGCTCTAAGTAGCACGTTATATCACTAACTAACTATTTATCTTTTTTATGTACTGAATGTTTACTATTTAAGCAGTAGTTTCTGATATTAAAATAATTTGTTTCAGTACTGAACGAATGAAATCTGATAGTAAATTATAAAATTTAAAATAACTGATCATTTTATCTCACAACAATTTCTAAGAAATTAATTAGTTCTGAATATTAATAAATATTTTATTTATCAACATATTCGACATCTTACCTTGAAATATGATTATGAATGCTATCAACTGTGAAAGAAGCGTATTTTATTTTATCTGACATCTCATAGTAATTTTGAAGTACCTACTTTCCATGATATCCACACGGGGGAATTTTATCCCATTCTTTCTCTATCACTTTCAATATCGTTATTATGAAAAATGAAGAAGTTAGAACTATTATTAATGAAAAGCGCAGCTGACTCATGAATAATTTAAATACTTAAAAGAAAATTTCCTAAAACTTTGATGCATATCAGAAATATAACAATAATTTTCACAACACGGTTCATTCTGTTCATGAAACCGTTCATCGTTGGAGTACAGAACTACAACATTATTATTAGAGTGCATGGAATATGTGAGAATGTTTGAATTCAGGGCTTATTTAGAAATAGAGGTGAACCAACTAAAATTCCCTGTCCTTCTGGTGTGAGCTAAAGGCGGGTGGGGAAGGAAAGTTCTCGTTTTTCATTTTTAGTTCCCACTGAACAAGAAACATCATAAGTCTATTTTGTGATGTTCTTTTTGGAGACTTTTCGTGATGTTTATTTAAAACGTTAAAAAGATATCTCCCAAATGTTTAAATTTTATAATCAACTTCATTAACATCCATGTTATGTAATTAAAACATATTTTAGATGCACACAATACTACTTGAATTCGCAGTGATATACACATCCTATAAACTTCTTTTCAGCAACTTCTTTGAGGAAATATCCATACGATGTTAATTTGTAAAGGTCTCACTAATGTTACATACAGAACATTACTGCAATATTACAAATTAACATGTTTCTGAGATGATCACATTTTGTAGTTACTTATACAACTTTCGAACTACTCTTTAGTAACTTCCTGCGACTGGGTGAGCTGTTTGAATGATGTATTCTTAAAATTATAAAAAAGAAGAAAACAGAAGACGAAAAAAAAAATGACAAGATTGACAAGCATGATATATGGCGGATCGTGGCGTGCAAGTAGGTTATAAGTGGTGGCAGCGTCGTTTTCAGTTTCGCGGTTTTATTTCAGTAAAAGCATTTTCTTGTTATAATGGACGAACAACAGTTATCGGTAAGTACTTATTCCAAAATCATAATTATTTAAACTTAAATATACTCATTTTAATACTTTAATCGGCTATTCAACATCGAAATTCCGGGTGGAGGGATATACCGTAACGTTTCGTTTTTATAGTTTGAAATTTTGATAGTTTGAAATTTTTATAGTTTTAATATTAAAAAATTATTCTAATAAATATTTTGTAAACCAGCTATAAGGCATCAGTAATCTTTATCAATTCAGTTTTAAATAGTGTTAGGTTATAGCAACTACAGCTTGATATATACAGTTGCACACAAATTCAATTTTTGTTAAGATGTCTCATATATCACTTTCCACACTTGTTATGTAATATGCTTACACTATTATATTTTTTTAGGTTGGATTCCCGGACAGGATATTTGTTTTTCGGTTGTATTTCTTTTTCTGGACAAGATATTTATTTTAAGACTGGATTTGTTTTATTTTTATTTTCAGTGTTCTATTTATTAATAGCTAACATACTATTTAAATTTTCTATTGCTTTTTTTTTTTTAATGTACAGGGTGAACAACTGAGAACGGCTGTAGGCCACATCTCAGAAAAGAATATTGGTACAAATAAAAAACATTACCTTTTGGAAAGAAAAATCGCTAGAAAATATTTATGAGTTTCTAAAATATCCACTAGGGGTGGAATGAGCACTCAAAATCATAATACTGTGATTATCTCCAAAAAAGACATATACCAAAAGGTGACCTAAAAATGCAACTTCTGAAATCTTTATGATTGTATATTTAGGATACCTTTAGTTTTTCCTTCTTGGTGATAATCACCTTACTATATGTTTTTAAGTGTTCTTTCCATTCCCTAGCGGATATTTTAGTAAAACAAAAATATTTTTCAGGTTCATTTTCCTTGAGGTATTTTTTTTGAGTTGAATCATGGTTCTTTTTTGAGATATGGCCAGCAGCCGGCGTTTTTAGTTGTTCACTGTGTATTTGCTGAAACATCTATAGGATGTAATCTAGAATGTTTGAGGTATATTATTTAGAGGTTTAAGTAATATCCATACAACATCTAAAAGAATATACTGTATCGTTTTTGAAATGTTGCATTCAGTTCATTGGTAAGATGTTGTTTCATAGACAGTGCATCAACATGTACTAGATGTTAAAAGGCATTTCTGAATGTAAAAGAAATGTTGCTTTTAGTTCATTATAAAGACTTCTTTTGAGGAAGTTCTAGTAACATCACAGTAATGTAAAAAGGCAGCGCTTTAACATTGCTGAGAAGTTCAGTTGTAACATCACAAAAGTTAACAGCCCTCAGCTGGGCATAAGCGGTTGTGAAGATGTGCATGTGATGAAAACAAGAGGAAAAAAGGGAAGAACATTAGCACAATGTGATGTTAAATTAACGTGACTGTAACAATTATTTGCATAGTGGGTTACATCAACAGATACATCAATTACATCAATAGACATCAGTAGCACAGTTAAGAAAATCAGCAGCGATGCTCAGTAGTAGTTTAATATGTTCAAGACCTCCTACACTAATATATATATATATATATATATATATATATATATATATATATATATATATATATATATATATATATATATATATATATATATATATATATATATATATATATATATATATATATATATATATATATATATATATATATATATATATATATATATATATATATATATATATATATATATATATATATATTATATATATATATATATAATATATATATATATATATATATATATATATATATATATATATATATATATATATATATATATATATATATATAAATATATATATATATATATATATATATATATATATATATATTACATATACCAGTGTAGGAGGTATTAAACTTCTACTGCACATCGCTGCTGACTTTCTATACTGTGCTACTGCTGTCTATTGATGTAATTGATGTGTCTGTTGATGTAACTGTGGTGAGTAGATCAGTAGGTCAGTGTCACGTTACTCCATAATAACCGAAGGATGTTTGGTTACACCTTGATATTATTATTGTATTCCGTAAGTGCTTGGGCAAGGTCGCCCGTCAGCAGTTATTGTATAAACATACATATAAGACCAGAGGGAATCTCGGAGAGAGATATAGTAAGACTGAAGTAAGACATAGACCGTCACGCTGGCCGAGAGGCTAACAGTATAGTCTAGAGTCCGTACAAATAAAGCTAAAGTATAGAACGAACATGTGTATCATTTAACCACCAGGACCAGGCATTACATGGCGATCCTGCCAGTTGTAGCATTGTAATTGAAAAAAAGTGAAAGTTAGTGAACAAATATGGGAAGAAGAAGAAATGATCATCGCCCATAGAAAAGCTGGTTGCTTCGCAGTAGTTCCGGAGATGACGACCCAGGCCATCACGAGGACCGTAGGAATGGGTATACCGGCTGTGAACGCAGGTAGAATGGAAGTCACTAACCGCGATGTTGCAGAAGGTTAAGGTAGGATCTACCCTTGTGTAAATGGCAGAGATATGGACTTATAAATATGTGTAAATATAGAGTGAAATGGACATTGTTTTTAAAAATGAAGAAAAAAGAGACATTATTTTTTTTTTAAGAAGAGACATTAATTTTTTATTATTAGTTATTACATTAATGAATTTTTCTACATTAAGTTATGTTATGGAGGAAAAAGGGACATTTATTTTTTAAATATTTATTGCTTTTTAAAGAATTATAACCTTGTATATATATTTTTTATTATTATTATTTTTATCATGATCAATTGTGGATAATAATTATTTTTCTTGGAACTATTCTTGGTTAGGATAAATGGAAAATTTTTTTTTAGATTATGTATAGATATATAAATTATGACTATGAATAATTTTGTTCTGTTTTTGTGAACGGTTTCGGGTTTTTCGTCTTTACGGATTATTACATAATTTTATTAAACCCCTATTATTATTAGTGACCTAAGTATTTCATTATTGTTTTTTTTATCATTATTAATTCTAGTGTTATTTTATCATTATTAATTTTATTATTAGATTTAATGTTATTATGGGGTTCCGTCTGTCATGCAATAATCGTAAGTTAAGTTTAAGAGGAATTTTTTTTTTAATTTGAAATCATTGTGGATAAATATCATTATTTTTTTTGGAAGTATTCCTATTCAAGATTATGGAAATATTATATATAGTGTGCAATTAGAGAAATGAGTAATCACGCGTTCTATTGCATTAGAATGAATATGGATTGTATGACATTGACGTTATTATTATGATAACATTGCTATTTTTATAACATGGGTAATCTGATGACACTGACCGGCATTGACTCACTAAGGAATTCCTATTGTTTATATAAATAAAGAATTGATTTATTGAATGGATTTGGAGTCTTGCGGTCAAGTAAGATTTATGAATATATATGGCAAATATTTCGAAGCTAGAAATTTTTTTTATCATGAATATTTTGTAATTATGTATTATCTTTAGTTAAATCTTACGGAGACATTGACCTACTTCGGAAAGTTTTAATTTTTTTTGATTAATTTAAATCTTGTAATCAAGTTTTGTCTCTAAAATGGAATTGCTGATATTACGCATCAAAATTGTTATTTATAAAAGTCACAGAAATTTTTTGAAGAAATTGTAAACCATTGCTCACTTGATGATACGCAAATAAGAAAATTAACTTATACTTGATGAAGCTTGAATATTTGAAGTCGTCAGAAGGGACAAAAATATGAAAATTTAAATATTGTTTTTTTAATAAAGTTTAAACTTTGAGCCCATTATCAAATATAGGTACTGCTAAGGCTGATTATAGTTTCCAAAATAGTGTGGTATAGATAATGTACAATTATTTAATGGTTAAGGAGAGAGCAATTTTATTAATAAGAGCGCGTATAGGACGCTCAGGGGATGGATTATGCCCCCTGCTAATGAATTATGTTTTCATAAATAATGAATTTTACTGTAATTACGAGATGGAATCGTTGGTAAAATGAAATGAAACATATATTTTTTTTTGTATGCTATATATATAGATAGCGACCACTTCGTAGTGAAGATGGATATGGTAATGAGAAATGAAGAAATAAATATATAGATGAGTATATATAAATTGTTGTGGAGGAATAGTGTTGTACTAATGTTGCAACACTCTACAGAATCTAAATATTCGATCGGCATTTACGCGAGACGAAAAGTTGAGAATTTTAGAAGCTATCTGTAGAGAAGAATGGAATTAAAAGCTCTCAATTATTAGGAAGGCAAGGGAATATAATCAGTTTTAGGAACCTTAGTCATTATTATTGTGGATATATATATTTATATATTTATATATTGAGTTATGGTTGGTATTGTGGTTACATATAGATGGGTTATATTAATTGATAAATGAGATAAATGAAAGAGTCCACAAATTAAAGTAAAAGGTAATTTATATAGAGTACTATGGCTGAAATGAAATAATTATTAATATATCAAAAATATGGCGTATCATCACGAGAGTATAGGGACGTTAGACAGCGCGTATAAAAATTATACGTAGAATAAATTGCTTTAAAAATTGTTATTGTAATTATAACTACTCCAGCACACCTCCAGGAAGGGATATGGTAATTAACCATGCATAGGAAATTGAAAGGAAAATTTTAAATTATCATACATTTAAACGAGACAGAATTTTCTCGAGTAACCTCAATAAAATTCTTTCAATTAGCCCGAGAGGTGTGGTGAGTAGATCAGTAGGTCAGTGTCACGTTACTCCATAATAACCGAAGGATGTTTGGTTACACCTTGATATTATTATTGTATTCCGTAAGTGCTTGGGCAAGGTCGCCCGTCAGCAGTTATTGTATAAACATACATATAAGACCAGAGGGAATCTCGGAGAGAGATATAGTAAGACTGAAGTAAGACATAGACCGTCACGCTGGCCGAGAGGCTAACAGTATAGTCTAGAGTCCGTACAAATAAAGCTAAAGTATAGAACGAACATGTGTATCATTTAACCACCAGGACCAGGCATTACATAAAAATGAAGAACGAGAACTTTCCATCCCCACCCGCCTTAACTCATACCACAAGGACAGGGGATTTAAGATTGTTCAACTCTATTCCTAATTAAGCCCTGAATTCAAACATTCTCACATAAGGATATTTTCTTCTGAGTATTTAAATTATTCATGAGTCAGGTGTGCTTTTCATTAATAATAGTTCTAACTTCTTCATTGTTCATAATAACGATATTGAAAGTGATAGAGAAAGAATGGGATAAAATTCCCTCATGTGGATATCATGGAAAGTACTTCGAAATGATTATGAGATGTCGGATAAGATAAAATACGTTTCTTTCACAGTTGATAGCATTTATAATCATATTTCAAGGTAAGATGTCGAATATATTGAAAAATTAAATAGTTATTATTATTCAGAACTAGTTATTTTAAATGTTATAATTTACTATCAAAGTTTTTTGTTCAGTACTGAAACAAATCATTTTAATATCAAGAACTACTGCTTAAATAGTAGATATTAAGTACATAAAAAAGATAAACAGTTAGTGAGTGATAGAACGTGCTACTTAGAGCAGCACATTGCACATTAACGTAAATGAAAACTGCTTCCAAAACAAATGAAAAAATAACTGCTGTCATCAAATCCTTATCAACTTCTTCATTTATCTTTAAATTAATCAATATTCAAAAAAGAATTTTCCCATAAAGTCTTTTAATACCTAACATTAAATTATCCACCTTTTCTCTACCTTGATGTGTTTAGTTAACGGACTATAATTTATATTAAAACTGATTCGATGAATATGTGTTTACTCAAACATATATTTATGTTCTACTATCCAAATAATTCAAAATATGTAGATAAGAAGAATTTTACTCAAATTTAATTATTTCTGTGCGATGGACTTTCAAAATGTTGCAATTTTTCAATTAGAAGAGGCGTACAATATTTCAAATGATTTAATTATTATGGATAAATAAAACAATAACTCAACAAATGATGATTCAAATAGGAACATAAAGTCTACAGATCTGCATATCGAAAAATGCTGACATCTTTAAATTAATATACCTAAAGTGAATTCTGCTTTGAGACCATAGACGCCAATTTTTCGAAAAGTATATCCACTAATTGGAATACGAAATTTCAGGAAAATAGCTCTTGGAAACTTGAGATGAAATAGAAAGATATAAACTGATTTATTTAGAAAAAACTTCAAATATCCAAAAGCGATATCATTTGTGTGATACGAATGAACGTTTATTGTGTTCAACTTGCAAATTGGCCAAGTATTGTTGGATAAGTTTATTGACGTACCTCAAAACTGAAATTTCGGTTGCACTGATATCAAGTAATGCATAACTTATTCTACTTATATCAAAAATAGAACACTCAAAGTAAACAATATGTGATTTATATTGAAACGTTAGAGGAAATCCACGGTTCTTCCTCTACCTACCTCTAATGAACGTAGCTGGTGTCGATTTTCAAGTATTTCGAATATAATTGATGGATTGAGTAACATGAACCCATCTTTATCAGCAGGTCTCAAACTTTGTTTGACAAACGATCACAGGAGATACTTCGTAGTACAAATTACTTCCTAAAAGTGAGGCGGATTATCACAGATGTTTTATTCCGATTACCATGATGACAACCCTTTTTTTCAGTGATTTTTTTGATGTCACTTCATGTCTAGAAATTTAGTCTGAGCATATATTTTAACACATAAGTTGGTACACTTCTTCGCTCTACTGAAGTTAAATAGGCTTCTGTATAAGTCAGTACTTTCAACTCTAAATTGGTGTATAGTATTGGCTCCACTTATTCTACATAATCATGTAAATATCTAGAAAAATATTGGGATTTTATATATATATATATATATATATATATATATATATATATAAATTTATATATATATATAAATATATATATATATATATATATATATATATATATATATATATATACATTCGACATGATATTCACTAAGAATTATGAAATGCTTCTGGGGTATATGTTTTGCAACAATATTTTCACGAAAGAATTGAAATTTTCGAAATAGGGATAGTTTTCCTTGTCATATATATATATATATATATATATATATATATATATATATATATATATATATATATATATATATATATATATATATATATCGGCAGCGTACTACAATATTTATTTTTAGTGAAAATAAAATTGGTATTTTATTTTAATGCATCTATTCATTTGATAGTATTTTTGCCCTGAGGGGTTAGTTGATTCCGAAAATTATCATTGAAAAAAATTATTTGAATCATGAAACTAGATAAAGTACCTTGCTTCATCTAAAACCATCGACTACTAGTGAAGTGAAAAAAATATCTCATATGGTTATATTTTTATATTATATGCTAATTTGAATACTTATATTAAACTTAATATTTAGTCACGTGAGGTAAATACTGATGCGGAAGCTTTCGGCGTCCAAATATTCAAATCGAAAGATATTTTAAATTCGACAGTTTCCTCAGTAAAATTTGTTCTATCGTCTCAGCTGCTTACTTTTTATTCATTTCAATGTGTTTTAGTAATGAATGACAAAACAAAATTTTGACAACATCCGAATGTGTTTTATCGCACTCGGCATTCAACAAACCCATTAAGCTATGATTTAAGTTACACTTGACAATGTGGCACACCCCATAGTGAAGTTGTAAGCCTCTCGACAATCCGCAATGATTCTCCCCTCGTACCATTTTTCTCATTCACGATTTCTCTTCGCCACTCAAGAATCGTATAATATATGGAAGGAATTCAATAAAAAAATTTATTTCAACTGGTTTGTCTGAACAAAATAGCGCCATTTCATGAAGGCATAACTCACAGCGGAACATGTTAAGAACCTATATAATATAACTCAGGGCTCCAAATTTCTGAGCTATATACAGAAAGAATATATAGCATTTTGATTAGAAATAATGATATAGGTTTATTTTTGGACCTTGAGTCAACCTGAGTAACCTGACGGATAGCGCATAAGCTTTCTAACATCTAGAAGCCATGCCTTATCTTACGATACTAAAATCCCCTTGATGAAGTTTTACTAACAAAGTGTATTTCTCATATAGGTATAACATCGTAGATACGGAAAAATTTACCCTTTCGTGAGCATTTATTTTCCCAGGTTATAAAGTCGTTAGAAAGACCTTTTTCTGTTTTCCATCAGAATTGGCAGCGCCTAGTAGTTGTATGGTGCAAATTAGTGGTTTCTGTATTTTTTTTTCTGAAAAAGTGAACTAATGAGGCAAAAATTTCTTATACATTGCGGTCGGTATTGTTCCATCTTCTATTTCGGTAATTATTTACAGTTATCCATTCGAACATTTTAAGAATCTTTGTATCATACTAACTTTGGGATGAAAATAACTAATCAGAAGTCATAGATCTCTTCTTCAGATAGCAAATTTGAACTGATGAATTCAATTGAATATCTAGCAAATATGTTGACTCCTGTGCATAAACCATAATCAAACTTGATACACCCTAGGTAGGATTATGGTTATTATTATGTTTCATCTTATAGCAATCAATATTACATATAATATTTTGCAGTCGGGTAAATCTATTCATTTGAAAAGACTCTTTTTGAGACAAAAACATGTTTAGCGTTTAGTGGACACTTGTATAAATCGTTAGTTATGGATAAACTTATTTTTGCTGTTTCTTGTATTCATATATACAAATGTTTGATATACATGATAGAAAACATAGGCAAATTTCCTTAACTATCTGACTATCATCATAATGATACCAGAAACCACAAAGGAACCTTATGTATATTAAGACCATATTGGCGAAGGTTGAATCTTCTTCTTTGTATCAAGGCATTTGACCTTTGAACCAGTAACCGTTTTTACAGTAAGGTTACTTGGATCCACATTCGTTAAAAAAATTAGTTAAAAAACTGTTGAAACTGAAATCCTCTTATATTGAGCTAATTATTTGAACAATAAGATGATGGCTGATTCATCTTTCTCGGAGTTGTCATTCTAATATTTTCCTTTTGTTAGTAAGTTATAATTTGTACGTATATCTTTCATTTGTTGATTTGTCCAACACAATTATATATTCCCGAGGATGTGCAGAATATATATATCGCATTTCTGGTATTATAAATCACAAACCAATTCATCTAGTTCAGAAAATTTTCACTTCAATAAATCTGGAGCATAGATAAGTTACTTAAGGTTAGCTTATTGCTCTAGCAAATTGTTGATAACAACCACCATCTCTTATCAAATGTAAGAACTACAATTTTCCCAGTTTCTTTGAAACAATTATGTTCGTGAGAATAATAAATTCGAATAAATAAATTGAGGCATTATATTTCGAAGAATCAAGTAGTCCAACTGAATAACCAAATAAACCAAATTACACAAACCCTTGTCTAACGATCCAGATATCTTGACCCCAAAAAGGATAGTAAAATTTCAATGATAATAGTGGCGTGAAGGAAGTTTTGTGTGCTGTAGGAAACAGAGAGAATGGAGATGTTA
Organism: Cynegetis impunctata; assembly: GCA_030704885.1. NCBI lineage: Eukaryota > Metazoa > Arthropoda > Insecta > Coleoptera > Coccinellidae > Cynegetis > Cynegetis impunctata. The sequence goes on along the minus strand of JARQZK010001533.1, from coordinate 156,376 downwards.
AATTATACGAGAAGGGAAGTAATAAGCCTTCGCAGACTCCAGCTCTCGTGGAGACAGGCAAATTTACATATCATGTCGAAGATTTAACCCTTCTATACCTTTTTTTATCGTTCTAATTTTGTCACTGTGTATGTAACGCAATAACTGAGCTCACGATTTTTGAACAGAAAGCACAAGAATTCCTAATAATTTCTCTCGCTCATTTATATATTGTTTGTTTTTCGAACAGATGAGTTTCATTAACCAAACTAGATGTAGTAATGAAAATATTAAAAACATAATAAAAGACTATATAAGTACTATATAAGTAATATAGTGATGTTTTGAGCACATACTAAATTTTTTTTTCTAAAACTCAGGTTCTCACTAAATGACATAGGTATTACAGTAGTAGGTACATAGGTAGTACATAGTACCTTATTCTAAATTGGCTCTGGCCGTATTTTCTCAAACTAGGGACATTTAATATATTGGACTATTTTCTGTTGGTTTAAACAGACCGCCTCTATATAAATCAACTTCAAATTCTATTTAAATAACGAATTATTTTGAATGCATTGACTTCTTAACCCTTAGTTAGGCGCGCTGGTGTACTTTATACACCATCTTCAAAAAAATTACCAGAAAACTGACAATTCGGCGTTCCTGCCTCTACCACGCCAACTATCTCCCTATCCGACTGTTGTGTTCATGTATCTATCACGTCAGTTTGCTACGATACACTGAAGAGTAGTTATATAAAAGTTTAGGGAAAGTATTGCCTAAAATACATCGCGCGACCACATTTATGAAGATACAATTCTATTTCAATTTAGTGATTTTTGCTTTGATTTTTTTTGGCTTAATTTATTGCGACTTATTTAAGAGATAAGGTTAAACTAATAACAAGTAGGAAAACCGAATAAACTAACAAATGAAGTGACGCTCCTTATGTATCTTGAAGAAGACACAACTATAGGAATTGAGAATAAAGATGAGGATAACCTGTATGACGAAGAGGTGGCCTTTATTGAGCATGGCAGACACTCCGAGGTTTCTACCAATGAAACCGAAGAAGAAAACTCAGATACTGAAATTCTTAGTTATGCGTTTGGTTCAAACGAATTCAAGACTTAATTGATATTACCTTATACTATTTATAAATTGAACGGAAATGCTTGTTTTTTTTTCATTTGTTTTTGAAGAAATCTTTCAAAACCAAGAGGTTATGTTCATTTTGCTTTTAATCTAGAGAGTAATGTTTGTTTTTGATCTTAACTAACAAAAACGTGTTTACTATTGTAGCATAATTTCATGTTGAACAGTGTTTCTTTACATTGAGAATAAATAAAAATAAAATCACAAAATTATTATCTAATGAACATTATGCATACACTAACTTACCTATGGTGCCTAAAACACACCACGTAACCAATTATATTAAATTTTTGGAAGAGCCTAATTACGGATTAAGGAAGGCAGAATGGATATAAAAATTTAAGTACCTACTTACCTTTCAAGTGAATTTATATCCAAATCACGTGGTATAATATTTTATTCTAGCCATGTGCACTTGGCCACATATTAGACAGATTCAGATGAAGAATATACAATGACAGAGAGAGTGAATAATTGGGGATGGGAACAATAAGTTTAAGATTCGTGAAGAGTATAGTACAAAGTTTGTCAGCTATTCAAGGAGAAAATAGTAGATTTAAAATATTTTTAAAGTGAAAGCTATCTAAAATTATTAACATTGTGTCAAATTTGAAATATTTCAGTCGTCTTAAAATGGAACGGAGGAACACCTGAAGTTTAAAATTAAATTTTATGAAGCTCCATTTTTAGATGCAAATTATTTCATATGGATGAACCACTTATATATTCTTCTTTGTTATCATCTCCCATCATCGATTCGAGTAATTCCTGACGTGAATTATATTCCTGGAAATGAGAACAACACTTGCAATGAATTTAAATCTCTGAATTCAGGCGGAAATAACCTCATGAGGGTCCAATTAAAGCGAAAGCAACACAAGTAGTGAAAATATTTGACTAGTTTCAAAATTGGTCATCACGAAAACTACATCATAAATATAGGAGAAAAAATTCATACAATTAGATGAACCATTCTGGAGATTACCTACTACTTTCAAACTTACAAACTTTTTCTCTTCATATTGTCTATAATTGTATAAATTGAAAGTTTGTATGTTTTAAGTGATTTTGTTTATGAGTGAACCATTATCAGATGAGACGCAACGTTGTGAGGGTATTTCAGGTTATTATTTGGTATTTCTGGAAAAACGTATACCACTTCTCAATATCAAACTAAAAGTGAAGATCTTCGGTATGAAAAAATATTTTTGTATGGTTTTTTGAAACTACAATGTGAGTGAAACTTTTTTTCGGTTTGTAGGCATTCAACTAGAAATTTTTAAAAACTTATTCGATTTATGGTATTGCAATTGCCTTTTCAATCTTAAATTAATTATTGAAAAATGAGAATGATAATGGAAAATCACTAGAAGACAAAATATTCAATTATAGAATTTAATTTCAATTTGCGTATTAGAGTACGGAATACATTATTAACAGGGGCGGCTAGTCAAAGGAGGCTAAGGAGGCTAAGCCTCCTCAATAATATTCCGTGTATCACTAATATATTATATTGAATAGTCAGCATTCAGCATATTCATATTGATCAAAATCATATTATTTTATGCACCTACCTTCCTTTCAACCTACATTATATAATATAATTTATTAATTACGATAGAAGGTATTTACATTTACTGCATTTCATTCATTTCAAGATTTGTGTCAACGCTGCGGAGGCATGGAAAGGTATAGTCTCAACGTTCATTATGCCTGCCACAGAAAAGCAAACAACGGTGCATATACTCCGAATGAATACTTCATTGCAATAGAAAAGCAAAACACATGTAAATAGCAACGCGGATAGGAACCCAGTCTTATACAATGTCGACCAATCACAACTATAGAATTTCGCGTGACATCGAGTGAATTCGTTGGAAAGCATTAATTGAACGTACGTACGTAGTGTGATCGTAGTTACTAATGGCCGTGCAGCTTGTTTACTTATATTGCTCGCGTATTGTTTTAAAATGAGTTTGGTTACTGAAGTTAATTTCAAAAATTTCAATGGTGACTTCCTTGCCTTACCGGATCACAGGTAAAAAATAAATTATTTTGTTGGCAGTGTTCACTTTTTACTAGGGAAAATGTCTCTGTTTGGGGCCGCTTAGGATTTGAGGATTTTTTTTTTTTTTTTTTTTTTTTTTTTTTTTTTTTTTTAAAAGAGGAGGGACGTGTGCCCTCTCACACGCCCGTCCTCCGTACAATTTGGCTTCGTCAACACTGGACATGTAGCCATCAAATACTAAATGAGGGGAACCACTAAAATCTCAGAACGCATACAAACACCCAAGAACACGGTGGGAATCGAACCCACCAACTCCGTCAACGAAGACGGCATAGCGTTACCTATACCGCTCAGCCACGGAGCCTCCCGATTTGAGGATTTAATTCTATAGTTGAACGTGAGGAATATTCACCGATAAAGTAACTTCGAATACCGCACGCGGATTAATATCTTACTTACAAGATAAGGAATTTAAATATTTTTTAAACATCTTTAAATTAATTTTTGAACAAACAGAAATAGTTTTTCAAATCTTACAGCACTAGTTTTCAGATGTAATTTACTCACGAAATCGGCTCAAGTTTCTTTTGGAGAAAATTTCAGAATTTCGTGCAGAAGTTTATTTAAAAAACTATTTTCTGTATTTCAAACTACTGATGATACGACTCAATTTAGCCCAAAATGAAAGAAATTCAGTTACGCAGATATGGAGCTTCACTATAAGCAAATATTTTATGAAATTTTGGATACTATTAGGGGTCAAATAGAAATAAGGTTTTCTGATTTGAAAGAACTGCATTTCTTCGACTTACTCAATAAAAATTCGTTCACCGGATGTTCGGCTAATTTTCCAGATAACCTTTTGGAAAATTTATGTCAAAAATACACTTTTTTTGATAAGATGGCCATAAAAAGTGAACTGTGTGTTGTTTATAATGACAATGAAATTTTGGGGCAAAATGAAAATCATGTGAGGACTATTAAATACCATTTTGATAATGATTTGAATCAAGATTTACCCCAAGTTTATAAACTCTTATGTCTAATTGTTTCTATCCTGGTGACATCGGCTTCCGTAGAGCGCTCGTTTTCCACTCTTAAGAGAATTAAAACTTATTTACGAAATTCAATGAGCCAGGATCATTTGAAAAATATTAGTTTGTTGTCTATTGAGAAGGAATTGGTAAAACTTTTGGCGAAAGACAAAAAATTTTATGAGGATATTATAGATCATTTTGCTAACGTTGAAGATCGCAGAATCCCGCTAATCTTCAAAAATATATGATAACTTTTTATTTGCTCTCACTAGCTGTTAACAAATTCGTTAAGTGTGTAGGTAGGTACCTATTTTGTGAAAGAAAAAATTTGATGAATTGACTAATTGGCTGAGAAGAGTTTTTGTGAATATTGTAAATAGGAGTTGTAGGACTCAAGGTAGACACTCGAAAGCGAACACAAATTAATAGCTTAGGGTGCTTGTTTTACTTTGATTTTCTTTAAATTATAAGGCGGTTGACCTTGAAATCCTAAAAATTTTCGCCTATGGTGTATTTTTTAACACCTCTTGTAGCCTCCTCAAACCAAAACCTCAGGAGCCACCACTGATTATTAATACAATAATTTAGATGATAGACGCATAATAAAAACTAAGAGCACAAAATTTATTTGAATCGTCGTCAACTTCAATTATTCTACCAATAACGACCGGTTTATTTAAATCACTAGCTGTATCGTTATCCATCACGATTAAGTGAATATTAAAAAAAAACATCTACATTAATATACAGATCGAAACACAGAAAACACTTGCACGAATAATTGAGAATATAAACACGGTCAGCTGATATGAGTGCCTTGGCTGCTCTGCCATGCGCCTTGCGGTAATACGAGACGCGACAGATGGACGAAAAATTTTGGGTTGATAGAATAAAAGTTTCACTTTAATAAGATTTTTTATTCGGTGGTGAATATATCATTATTATTCATAAGGAAATTTATGTGAGTTGAAAAGGGGCGATGTTATGAGGGCCTTGATTGAGGATGTCCCGGTAGGCCGATCTCATTCTAGGATATAAAACTACAAATCATAATATTTGGCATGAATTATACGATATTTGGTCAATCGGCGATAACAAATTGCCACTCATACACTGCTTAAAATTAATAATCTATGGATCTGCACATAGATGATTAATTTGGAAACATAAGCTTGAATAGCAAAGATGATTTTGGCATGCACTAGATATATAGGTGTAATGTTTTCTTCAACAGGTCTTTGGGAAGTCATAGTTCTCACAGACAACTGTTAAGTGGTTAGTAGAGACCACTAAGAAGTTTGACGAGTAATTTCCATTCAACTGAGCAACATTGTTGAGGTAGCATGAAAATAAAAAATATTTTAATGATTTTGAGTTGAAAAAATTCTTGTTCTTCCGTATATTATCATGGTCTTCCGTATATTGTCATGGTCTGCAAAGTTCGAATTAATTTATTTGTTGAAATATTTAGTGTTTTTGTTACTTCAGTTAACATTCTGAAGATTTCTATTTCTGTAAGATCTATTTTTTACATAAATAAACTTTTTTTATACTAATGAATTTTGATGTCAGCTGTGGACGAGAAGGGCGAGGGACAAGGCGCGTACGCTACTCGGCAACGCCAGCTGGTGCTATTATATATTATAAACGAAATAATAAAATTATGCTTCGGTTATATTCAGTAAAACATATATTTTGAATGGAGAGGCGGAAATAGAAAAGTTTTCCAGTGTTCAGAAACAGAAACGTTAGTGATAGTGGGTTAGGAATTTCATATTCTACTAAAATGGAACTCCTTGTAGTTCACATTAACACTGCGTGCTTCGTAAACATTCAGGACTGCTACCCAACTTCACGGAACCCTTCCAAGGCATTCCAGAACATATTTGTCAAGGAGTGTCTTTCCAGTATACTATACTTTACTAGAACTAGAGAACACAATAATAACAAAATACTTTAACTTTTGTAACATTCAGGTAGCTTCATGTTATCGAATTGTTGAATAAAAGTAGTGACAAGAATAGATGAAATACTAAGTAGGGAGATATCCTGAAAATTAGATTCTGAATCTTAAGGAAAATATAATAGAAAAAAAAACAGCTGAGTTAGATCTTATTAAAATAGAGAACAGTCTATTTGCAAGAAAAATACGAAAGGCAGAAGAGTCAGGAAGAAAAGACGAGAAAGATCGAAAATATACATAGCATGGGGTGATATGGGAGATGGTAGAGAAGAAAATATTGCTTGAAATAAATATATATATATATATATATATATATATATATATATATATATATATATATATATATATATATATATATATATATATATATATATATATATATATATATATATATATATATATATATATATATATATATATATATATATATATATATATATATATATATATATATATATATAAATATATATATATATATATATATATATATATATATATATATATATGTATATGTATTACCTTGGCAAAAGCATAGACACACACACTTGAGCACTCGCATTCAAGTGCAACCTCAAATTATCCAGTCAGATATACAAGGTTTCTCTAAAAAGTTCGCTGACATTGATCCTTTTTATGTCCTTCCAACTATGTAATTAAGTCAATATGATGGTATCATCTACGACACTGAATATGTTTCAGCAGGTTCTAATGGAAAATAAGTTATTAAAATATATAAGGAATGTAATTTTTTCAAGCACGATCCCCTGCCGTCCTCTGCATTTAATCACTTGAAATCTGCTTTAAGCGTCATCAGTTTTGGCACATTGCCTTCAATCATATACATATGACCAAAATTCATTATTCCTTCGTTTTATAATATAATTGAATAATCTATCACATAATTGAATATTCTACAAACAGTATAACACAGTTTCATCCAAATATTTCAATGCTAATCTTATAAAGTAGTGACACCCTGTGAGAGAATTAGGCGTCAGTTGATAAAAAGACTCTGGAAATGAATAATTAAGTTAATGAGTCAGTGAAAAGAATACTCTTATGGAAACATGTTATTACTACAACTCCAGAACCTCCCTGATTATTCAATGGATAAGTTAACGTTTGTCTGACGTCAAAGCGGCGGTGCTTTATGATACATAATTCGTTATGCAGAGAACAAAGAAATATAAAGCCAAGAAATCCTTTTTACATACAAATTGCCGGGGAATTAATTGAATAATAGATTCAAGGTATATTTGATTAATTTGAACTATATATCCAATGAATCACTCAATCCTAGTAATTAATGTTTCCAATTATATTTTATTATTGCAACTGATGTATTTTTGATTAATATAACTTAAATTACTATAGTCTTTGATTATTATTATTCTTGATAACATAAGTATTCAGAATACCGAATAATTTTTAGTTTCATTTGAAAACTCTTTATTGATATCATTACAATATTCCTCACTCTCAACTATACATCTCCAGACAATCTATAATACTAACTCCGACATTAAAAATAAATTTAAATGCCAACAATGCTGTAGAAAAATTCATACACAAATATAAAATCCAAAAAGTTATAACAAAAATGATCTACAACACTAATCAGCAGGTATTTGCAGCCAGACAGATTATATATATATATATATATATATATATATATATATATATATATATATATATATATATATATATATATATATATATATATTTATATATATATTTATATATATATATATATGAATCAGAGAAAGATTCCGGGATTCAATCCGATTTCGGAAGTTTTGTTGGCGCTGAGAAGCACCGTTTGTTTCACGACGTTTCGCCGAAATCTCATTTGGCATTTTGAAGTGATGTTGTACGTCTGGTGACTCGACGGCAACTACCAGACGTACAGCAGCGCTTGAAAATGCCAAATGAAATTTCGGCGAAACGTCGTGAAACAAACGTGCTTCTCAGCGCCAACAAAACTTCCGAAATCGGATTGAACCCCGGAATCTTTCTCTGATTCATTCCACCATCCGAGAAAACATACGATATAACTGAATACTGTTATGAAGGAATTTCAATTTAAATAAATATTAGTACCTACCTTGAAGAATCGATATCAATAAGAAAATAAATAGACCATACCATAAATACTAAGTGAAAAATTTATGTAAAATTTTTTCGAGGGTTACCGATATAAGTTACAATGCTGAATTTTTTATCAGCTACTGAAGAAAAACTTGTTTGATTGCTGAATTAAAATTCTTCTTTCTGATAATACTATCAATTAGTCGTTGTCGTTATAATGTTCAATTCCTGATTGCAGTTTTCCTTTAACATTGAAATATTCAGAAATCAATAGAACTCACTATTATTTGATACAATTTGATATTGGAAATGATGAACTTAATGTTTAATTTCAGTTTACTGTTAGTGTCAAATTAATTATGACATAAAAAATTGAGTTATTGTGTTCCATCCCTGTTGTGAATTTTATAATGGGATCTATAGCGGTTATACAAATACTAAACTGTCTATCTGTTCCTTTCGAACGTACTAATATATTACCTACAAATCTATACCAGTTAATGAATGTTTCACTGAAAAGATGAGTTTGAATAGTTTTTTTTATTTTTCATCAATATCTTGGCTAACAGGCTCAATGAATTAACCATTATCAAATTTTCCGAACTATTAAGTACTTATATATCATTTTATCGAATTCAACACCGTCCAACAAGGAAATTATTTCGAACTGATTAGGATGATTTACATAAAATATTCTAGCAACTGTTTGGCGTTATAATGCAAATCAAAATTGTCAATATTTTCGATTAATCCAAGAGAATTTTTGATTGAAAATTTTGTTTCGAATTGGAAATCAGTGTATGTATGAATTTCAGGTATTTTTGCAGGTATACCAGATTTGTGCATCTCTGCAGCTCCTTCAAATTAACATAGGGGGTCAACAATTTCTATGTAGGAAAGAGCTCAAATGAGGAGAAACTGGATATGCTCTACTACCCTCCAGTTCTTTCATATAGTCGACTATTTTCTGAATTTTCCTTTTTTTTTGATAATAATTGAATGAACAATCTTTATATTTTTTCATCAATAAAATATTTTCTTGTAGTTGTATTGCTGAGAAAGCCGGAAATAAGTTTTGTGTGTGCTCTAAGTTTTCTGTAGGAAGACCGAAACCGTCGCATCCCTCCGAGGATATAAATCACGTCCTATTTAAATATAAGATAAGATAAGGTCATCTGCCCGAATATCGATATTGTATAGGTATGCAAGTGTACGCACAGAGAAAGAGAGAGAGAGAGAGAGAGAGAGAGAGGGAGAGGGAGAGATAAAGACATTTGCAAGGAGTCTTTCTTCCTTACATGATGACTTCTACTAGCTATCTCCTTCCAAATATGGCGAAATTGAAATTCATTGCAAAAATATGTGCAATTGCCGAAAATCGAGTTTAATTACATAATATGAAATGTATTGGGTGGCCACATTAGAATGCAAAGTGCTGTATCTCGTAAACTATTCGTCAAAAAGATTTGCGATAAAAAATGTTAGGACTAAAGTGGCCAAAAGAAAATCCTAGAAATTATTTTCAGTTTTCCGAGATGATCGCTAGGGGGCGTAACCGCCATCTAAAACTTTCAAGGTGATTCTTCTCTGAAATACACCTAGTAAATGTATCACAAAATTATCTCCTTTCTCAAGGTAAGCTTTATTCGAGTAATTTTTATTCAACATTTTTTGACATCTATTGAAATAAAGTAGGGGGGTGATTTGAAGTTTTTTTGAATAAACAGCTGACTGAACTCCTAAACGACTAAACGGATTTCAGCAGCGTTGGTCCCGTTGAGAAAAGCATTTATTGTTACATCAAAACCATTCAATCTGTGATATGTAAAATTTTTTGTGGTGCCGCTAAAGCCGGTATTTTGATATAATAACAGAAAATTGGCTATTTCTCTGAAAAATCAAATGCAATAGCCTAATTTTTTTTCATAAAAATGTAGCGTAATGATGCGAAAATAGGGTAATGGAAACCGTATTTCGATATCTTATTTCTTGCCTAAGATATCGAAGAAAGAAAATTTAATAATCATGAAATTCTGAAAAGACGTCATAACGCCGTTATTTATTTTTATTTATTTATTTTTTTTCAGGAATCAATGTTGAAATTTAATAATTTTATGATTTTTAGATGATAGTATTCTTCGTTCAAAAAATTTGAGCACGTGTAGGGGCATAATAATCAATGAATATAATATGCAAGTGCAAGGTCGTCAGAATATGAAGAGTTGGCCAGGGAAAATAATTGTAAAAAATATTGAAATGATACTTATAGTGGCAGTTTCATGAGTTTTTGTGGCACAAACAAGGAATGAAAACTATTGGAATGCTTTTACAAATGATGAAGATGTTGATATTATTGCGTTATATTTTGAATATCTTCAAAATGCGGAATTGACACAAAGGGTATACAGAGCTCAATAACGGAATCGGCGTTCACGCCATGCGATAATTTGTTGGGCATATTTGGGGAATATAGAGAATTTTTATCTGGAATTCTTAAGGTCGAAATGTGCCAGTGTTAAGCAAGTTACTCACTAAACGCGGAAAAATTCTCGCATGAAGTGAACGCCGATTTGGATAGGGGGCTCTTTGGACCAATGCCGCATTTTGAAGACATTCAAAAAATACCGTAATTATATTAACAGCTTCATAGTTTTAAAAATCATTTCAATTGTTTTCAATCCTTACTTGTGCGTGCCACAAAAACTCATTACACTACCACTACAAGTATAATTTCAATATTTGCTGATTTTAGGCATATGTTTTTTCTCCCTGCCTGCTCTTCATACTCTGACTACCTTGCACTTGCATATTATTACATTGATTATAATGCTCCTACACGTTCTATTTTGAAATTTTTCCAACTGAGAATACTATTATTTTAAAATTATGAAATAATGAAGTTTTATCATTGATTCTTGGAAAAAGATAAAGAAGTAAAAATAAATGCCAGTCCAATGGTGTCTTCTTAGATATATATGATAACTGAATTTTCTTTCTTCGATATTTCAGACTAGGAGAAAGATATCGAGATACGATTTTGACTAGCCTATTTTGGTATCATTACACTACATTTTCATGACAAAAGAGTCAGATTATTACATTTAAATTTTTAGAGAAATTGGCAATTTTTTGGCATTTCCCCCACCTCATTTCAATAGATACGTCAAAAAGTGTTTGACAAAAATTACCCGAATGAAGCTTAGCTTGAAAACACTTATATTTTTGTGGTACATTTACTAGATGTATTTCAGAGAAAAATCTCTTTAAATGTTTCAAATGGGGTTACGCCCGCTGCCGGCCATCTTGGAAACCTGAAATAATTTCCAGGATTTTCTGTTGGCCACTTTAGTTATAATATTTTTTATTAGTCTCTACGACGAATAGTTTACGAGATACTATACACAGCCGCAATTCATATCTAGCTTAAAATTAGATCCTAGTCAAATAATAACATCTATACAAAATTTAAGAATAGGACCAGAACAACAAGAAAATGAAATTAGACTGCTTAACGAACCTTATTTTTCTCTTCAACCGTAGCGTATGTTTGTATTCAGTAGAATGTATATTCTGCAGAGAAATATATTCGTGTGTATATTGAAGGTCATTAGATCTGAAGCCATTGCAAATTCTCTCCTCGAATGGAGTAAACCGAATTTCTCGCGAGAATTACATTCATGTAATCTACTCCTAAATCTCATCCTACATTATCAAATCATAATGGGGATGTCTATCTTCAGTACCTTATCGCCACATTGTAATGATTAATTTCGATGTAATATGAACAGCATCGTAGTCAGTCACTATTTTATTACCAGCAATAATCTCTGAATAGCGCATATATATATATATATATATATATATATATATATATATATATATATATATATATATATATATATACATATATATATATATATATATATATATATATATATATATATATAATCACACACATATATATATAATATATATATATATATATATATATATATATATATATATATATATATATATATATATATATATATATATATATATATATATATATATATATATATGTATATATAAGTATATATATATATATATATATATATATATATATATATATATATATATATATATATATATATATTATATATATATATATATATTTGTTTAACGTATTACAGTTCTATGCTCTGAGATATCTATGATTCAATATGACATTTGACAGTTACGAATAACAGATCGGATGACGTATGACAGATCTAAGACATCTATGATTCAAGATTAACGTTACGGAATCCTCTGCGCAAGTTAGTTATATCACTCGCTTAATCCTAATTATAACAATGGGTTGACGGACGACCGGTCTGAGTACTAGACTATGGTGCAGTAATTCTGCGGTTCGAATCCCAGACACCGACACAGCTTTTTTTATTTATTAATATTTCAGCTAGGGCCCCCGGGCAGGATCGATGAGAAGGAGTGAGAGGACCCCCATGAGAGAGAGATAGTCAGGGCCCCTCAGTCCAGGGCCCCCAAGCCAGTGCCCCCAGGCCAGGATCGAGGAGAAGGAACCCTCATCTTAGATGACAGAGGGCCCCTAGGCGATAGTCAGGGCCCCTCAGTCCAGGGCCCCCAAACCAGGATCGAGGGGAAGGAGCCCCCATCTTAGATGACAGAGGGCCCCCAGACCCCATGACATCATAGCATCCATCTTGAATATCGATTTGACGTAGACGGAAAGGTCCCCCCACCTCGATGGCCGCCATTGTGGATTAGAATCCCTGTAGTAGGAACTACTCACACCTAAGGGGAAATATTTCATTAAAAATATTTTCAAATTTTACTGAAAAGTAATCCCACATATTTTCAACGTCTGACTTATCATAATTGTAAATCTCATTCCAATTTGTTTTTGTTAGTTTAAGTAGAAATTCTTGTATTGTTTTTTCATTTATTTTTCTTATCCACGTTCCATTATACTTTGTATAGACATTTTCATTTTCAAATGTGAATATTAGAGCTTTGTGATCTGATATGTGATTTTCGATGATATTAGTGGAGCCCTCCAAATTTGTTATGAGATTATCCAAACAAGTATTTGATGCAGATCTTGTTGGTTCATTCACCTTGAATACAAGATTAAATGTCTCAAGGATAGCCAGAAAATTTTGGGAATCTTTTGATTTAACAAGAATATCTATGTTAAAATCTTCTCCAATTAACAATTTAACATTCTTCTGAATACAAATATCTGATATGATTTTAAGTTTCTCAAGAAAGGTATTTACATTGCTATATGGCGGCGAATTTGGTCTATAGATACAAATTACTAAAATTTTTGTGTTCCCAAGATTGATCTGACTGGCACAACATTCTATAATACGTGGTACACTTACAGAATTTACATCATCCCTTCTGGTACATATGTAAGCATTCTTGCAAAAGATTGCACTTCCACCATGCCTACCCTGTTGACTGCAAAAACTGGTTGCCAAGTTATAACCTTGTATTAAGTATGAATCAAGCTCCTCTTGGCTTTCCCAGTGTTCAGTAACCATTAATATTTCCAAATTATATTCTTGTGTGAAGAGTTCTACGGTATTTTGACAGTTTCCGATTGATTGAATGTTTTGGTGTGCAATAGTAAAGAGTTTTTTATTTCCCTTAGTATTTACTTTTGAAGGTTTTTGCTTAGATTTCCAAGATATATCCAACAATTTAACATTTTGGTGAAGAGATGAGCAATTTACATTCGATCTATAATCTGCATCTTCACCAAATTCTTTTTCTTTCTTTGAAAGAAGCCAACAGCCTCTTCAGGTGTGAACTTATAATAATTGTACTTTGCGAACCTTGTATTAGATGGTTTAGTTTGAAATCTGCACCTGAAGAAGCTGTAGTCGCAGCGAAGAGCGTTGTGCAACTGTGTTGTTTCATTATATGAGAAAATCGTTAAACTCGTTTTCTCAAACATATTTATATATATATATATATATATATATATATATATATATATATATATATATATATATATATATATATATATATATATATATATATATATATATATATATAAATATGTTTGAGAAACGAAACTCTGAGTTTAACGATTTTCTCATATAATAAGTTGCACAACGCTCTTCGCTGCGACTACAGCTTCTTCAGGTGCAGATTTCAAACTAAAACATCTAATACAAGGTTCGCAAAGTACAATTATAAATTCACTATATATATATATATATATATATATATATATATATATATATATATATATATATATATATATATATATATATATGTAGTTTATATAAGATATTTTTTATTATTCTCGCCTGTGTTACATTCTTATTCACTTGTCTCAGTTCTGAGAATGTCAATAATTTCCTGACAAAATGTTAACTTCGTAATGAAAAAGGCTTCTTATTGCCAAGAAATAGTTAATTGATAGTTTTGACAATATATTTGCCGTACCTATAATAATTCATTTCGCACGTTTCGAAGCACTATCTCAGATCTTTGATGAATAATGGTAATTATTTAGAATCTTCATACATCCTGAATATATTGTGAAAATTGTTAGTGCCAGTATTTCATTATGTTTATCAATTTTCAATTCATGTCGGCCTCATTGACAGCTTATTTCAGCAGGATTTCACTTTCAAAACCTGCTTTTTTAAATGTGTGCGATTATGATGCTTGGCACCAGAAACTCAATTCCATATGTTATATATGTGTGTGTTCGTATGTATGTGCTTATGTATTTGAAAGTTGTTTACACAATAAAGGGCGCAATTTTGAAGCAATAGTGTTGAAAGATTGTAAATAGGTAATTTCATTTGATAACTTCCATGGAATTGGTTTTGGTTCACATTGGTTGGGGGGGTTGACCTCCCGGGGAGGAAATGAAATATTGTATTTAGGTTTGTTTATATGATATCTTGGATAGGATTGTATTGGTTCGCATTTTTTGAGGAAGTTGACCCTTCTTGTTTACATGATAAAGGACGTAATTTTGGAAATAGGATTGAAGGATGGTAAGTAGGATGTGTCGTATCATATCTTGGATGGAATTGGTTTTGGTACGGTTGAAAAAAATCATTATTGAGTGAGTGGATTCTTTAAGCTGGATACGTTATGAAAACCTGCTTTTCCAACGCAGTTTGCTGAGTTTTTTATATTTTTTTTCTGGGAGATATTCGTACTAATTTACGGAACAGAAATTACGAAAATAACAGGAGTTATGATGAAAAAATTGTGTTGACAAAATTATTATTATTTCTTCAGAATGTGTAACTTTTCGAAGCATAATCTTTGACAATGAGAGCACTTTCAATATTCTCAAATTCAAGATGATTTCAATGAATGGCGGTGCTGATAACTTACTTTACTATCACGTTGTATGTAAATAACGAATATGAGTTCTCAACTAAAAAAGTAAAAAAAAAATAGGTCAAAGTCTTCTTCTAAAATGAAGGTATTGACACTCATTTTAATTAAACTAACTTTGTGTCGACCGTGACAGGACTTATCGACGAAAAAAAAAACGGAAAGGAAGGTTTTGAACTAGCACTCATAGCAAAGACAGTGAGCAAGGAAAAAGTGCTTGCATTTAGAAGAGAAAAGTGAAATGATATTTATGTTAGATGAGGAGATTCGAGAGAATATATTTTTGTCTCAGCAGAATGAAAAAGTGCTTACACAAGAACCTCATCAAGTTTTTATAACAGAACAGTCGTGGAAAGATAATCAAGCAGAGTTCTCGATATAGCAATGAAGATGGCAAAAGAAAATTATGACCTTCCATACTGGAACTAAGTTCGACGGAAATGTTATGAATTAGATTGTTTTTTGGTTTTAGGAGACTACTGCAACACTGTTACAAGACACTGAAACACTGTGTCCATAGATTCAATAGCGAGCTCTCCTACTTCGGTATCGAATAAAGTAAAAGCAATTGATAAGCAGATAATATTCACATTTCGTTCTCAATCAAATAACAAAAACCAAATCAGTTATAAATGTGGCCAGCTTATATGATATATAAGAAATTGATTCAAATAAGAGCATTAGAATCTCGTAATATATAAGAGTATATAGGCTAGGCCGGTTCTAGCTCACTTTTTGCTCATTTTTACATGTAAATTCTCATAAGGAAATCTAAGGTCCAAAATAGCGAAAATAGTTCCCTCTTTGGTCATGCGCACTAGAAATATATTTCAACGAGAACGGGTTGAACGCCCTTTGAAAACGGTAGTGATTGAAAACGGATCCTTTTTCAACAGCATCCGTTTTAAAACGGATCGTTTCAAAACGTATGCGGTTGAAGACGATCCGTTTTAAAACGGATGCGTTTTTGCTATTTTGGACCTTAGATTTCGTTATGGAAATTTACTTGTAAAAATGAGCAAAAGTGAGCTAGAACCGGACGAGCCTATATACTTATAAGCTACTATACTCTTTCCTCTTGTTGAGTCAGCGTGAGCAGAGGAGCGTCTGAAAATATGTGTAGTTACACCAGATATAATATATTCCTAATTTTTTTTTAATTTTTTTCGCATTTTGTAAAAAAATTGAACTGGCTGAAAA
Source organism: Cynegetis impunctata (assembly GCA_030704885.1). Classification (NCBI taxonomy): domain Eukaryota; kingdom Metazoa; phylum Arthropoda; class Insecta; order Coleoptera; family Coccinellidae; genus Cynegetis; species Cynegetis impunctata. The sequence continues at coordinate 139,566 of JARQZK010001533.1, read as the reverse complement.
TTCGTGATGGGGAAATCCTCCGTCTATTTGAAAGACTTTCCTATTGGAGTTCTCTGGCAATGAAAACAGCTTTGACTCAATTTTCAGAAAAATTAAAGATAAAGACAGAAAAGACATACCGGAATAAAGAATATGCTGCTAAAAAATATATATAATCTAAAAAAACACGAGAGGAGACTTTGAAGAGAATGGAAGAAAAAGACAAATCACCTAGCTATAAAGAATAATACATGATCCGGAGCAAATCAGCTTCTCTTAGTTTATGACCAATCGAACGCTTTGTCATTAAGTTTCGAGTTTTGTTTTAATGCTCGAATTGAAAATGGGGACGCGGTATGCAGAGCATAAGTATGAGAGAAGCATTCCACTGCTCGACCAACTATAAAACAGCTGCTTTGGTGTAAACGGAATTTGAGCATGAAACTCATTATTATGCAGTTCGTTTGGAAATTCTAGAGACTCATGCTCATGTCGGGTTGAATTGAACCACCGATTTAATTTTCTTGCTTTCCAATAAAAATTGACTATCGATATTTTAATCATCTGCGCTCAAGATAGAGGTGATAGTAAGGTCGCCGCTATTCATGAACCAACTTGCAAAGTCTATGATCTGATTAAGATGCTCTGACATGCCTCTTGTAGCTGTTGGATGCGATTTGTATGCTGTCGATAGCGAAGCTCAGTATACTGCTTCTGGTAAAATGAAAGAGTGAAGAAAGTTGTTGTCGATTACATTTGTAAGTAACCAGAAGAGACGTAAACTACTAGGACCATCTAAAATTTCATTGGTTACCTCAAGGTCAGATGCTTGTTTTGACTCTTGCAAAATAGGGTTGTATTTCTTTCTAAGAATCGTATAAGTTTATCTTGACAAGTCCTACGGGTTTTAGCATAATTCTCTCAATGCTTCTCTTATGTTTCAACTAATGGTTAGAGAATAATAATCTCTTGAAGTCTTCTATACCAAATTATCTACTTCAGAAGCTTATTCACATTGTTTAATAAAGCTCATTGCAAGTCATGAAGAAGCTGTGTGTAGTTGTCTCAACTCATCTTTTTTAGCCTTATACTTATGCAACATAAAATGACAATTTTCTATATGGTCTTCGACAATGATTGGAGTTGGGTCAGATATTCAGATGTGATATGTTCTACCAAGAAGACTATGAATCTTGATCTCACAGCTATCCTGCCCTCAGGTCATCTTAACTGAAAACTTCTGTTAGACTATTGATCAATCGAGTAGGAATGCAACTAATGGCGAATGCCACAGATTGTCCTCTAGCTTCGTTCGTTCTGTTGGAGTGTGCTAGCCAACTGAAATTATTAGCATCAAAATCAAAAAGTATAGTAAGTTCGGAAGATGGATGAAGATGGATATTCATCCACTTTTCTGATTCCGATAAGTGTTGGAATAGCAACTGAAGTAGGAGCTGTTCCGTGAACGATAGTTGTAGTATACAAATCTAGTTTTATTATGGTTAGCTAATGTTTTTGAGCCACACTATACTGCGTCAAAGTTCTTCATGTCATTAGGCACAAATGCACTACGTGAACAAAAAATCTTTCTTCGGACCTTACCCTACAATGTAGTTCATAGACAAGAGATGTTTATTGATATTTTCATGATTAATTGTATCGTAATTAGCTAGATTGGATGACTTTTACGTTCAATATAGTATACACTGAGGAATACTCTCTCGGAGATATTAATATGAAACGATATATTTATATAATTATGCATATAGATATATATATATATATATATATATATATATATATATATATATATATATATATATATATATATATATATATATATATATATATTTATATTGGAAAAGATAATTGGTATGTCCTTGTTGCCATGACACCTCAGACAAACTACAGTTTCTTAGTGATTCAGGTGATAACATCATACTGTGAACTGCAGCTCACCTATCCGAATACTCAAACTAGCTGCTAGAAAACTTCAGAGAAAGTTTCGAGAAATGCGGCTGCGGCGCTTCGCTCGGAATTATCAGCGGACATGTAGAAAATAGAAGATTTTCTTTAGAAATGCTATCAACTCGCTGAACTGTCGTATATACTTCAAGCCGTGAAATTGTGATTTATAGATGATATTATTCAGACATCTTCAAATCTTCAATTCTTTGGCTAGTTAATTTGCAGATCATCACTAACTATATCAATACCGAATGAAAGTTCTGCTGACTGTTACTATGTTGCATGATGTTTTCCTACTAATTCCATCAGTATCAGCTATTTCGAGATGAGTAGTGCTCCTGACTTAATATACATATGCTCAACCTTCGAGTAATTCTTATTATATTTTGTTTCTCAAGTTCTCGTATAGTCCTGCTACTTTCATATAATATATTGAGATGACGTGATATATCAGTAGTGGATTCTTCAATTATTTCTTTTTATGATTCCTCATTATTGCTCTTTAGAAGAATTTCATTGCTCTGATTAGTTTCATTTGACTATACCCTTTCCTAGTTTTAACAATGAATGATATTGTAGAATTGTCGGCATATCTATTTCGGGTAAATCTGTAATTTATGCAATTTTACCTCAAATAGTTTGTGTATATAGATGTTGAACTCGAAATTCTCTGCTGTGTGATCAAGTAGTTATGCTCTTTGGGATGTGTGTAAATTCTGTTGATACATAATGCGGAGTGAGTTATTCATGTAGGCTCCCACATCTAGTTTTCAACATTGAATACCTAACTTCAAAATTGACTTGAGCAATATTTTTTTTCTTGAAGAAATCTATATCTAAGTCGGCTGTTATAATAATCCTGAAGTTTATTTTCTTTATTCGACATATCAAGAATGATGAACAATTTTTCAAAGAAAATATAGACTGCTGCTAGTGGTTGATACAATTGTAATATATATATATATATATATATATATATATATATATATATATATATATATATATATATATATATATATATATATATATATATATATATATATATATATTTCAGTGGCGGCTCGTGAGGTTTTGGTTTGAGGAGGCTACAAGAGGTGTTAAAAAATACACCATAGGCGAAAATTTTTAGGATTTCAGGGTCAACCGCCTTATAAATTAAGGAAAATCAAAGTAAAACAAGCACCCTAAGCTATAAGTTTGTTTTCACTTTCGAGTGTCTACCTTGAGACCTACAACTCATATTTACAATATTCACAAAAACTCTTCTCAGCCAATTATTCAATTGATCTATTCATCAAATTTTTTTTTCTTTCACAAAATAGGTACCTACCTACCTACTTAACGAATCTGTTAACAGCTGGTGAGAGCAAATAAAAAGTTATTATATATTTTTGAAGATAAGCGGGATTCTGCGATCTTTAACGTCAGCAAAATGATTTATAATATCCTCATAAAATTTTTTGTCTTTCGCCAAAAGTTTTACCAATTCCTTTTCAATAGACAACAAACTAATATTTTTCAAACGATCCTGGCTCATTGAATTTCGTAAATAAGTTTTAATTCTCTTAAGAGTGGAAAACGAGCGCTCTACGTAAGCCGATGTCACCGGGATAGAAACAATTAGACATAAGAGTCTATGAACTTGGGGTAAATCTTGATTCAAATCATTATCAAAAACGTATTTAATATTCCTCACATGGTTTTCATTTTGCCCCAAAATTTCATTGTCATTATAAACAACACACAGTTCACTTTTTATGGCCACCTTATCAAAAAAAGTGTATTTTTGACATAAATTTTCCAAAAGGTTATCTGGAAAATTAGCCGAAAATCCGAAAACAAATTTTTATTGAGTAAGTCGAAGAAATGCAGTTCTTTCAAATCAGAGAATCTTATTTCTATTTGACCCCTAATAGTATCCAAAATTTCATAAAATATTTGCTTATAGTGAAGCTCCATATCTGCGTAACTGAATTTCTTTCGTTTTGGGCTAAATTGAGTCGTATCGTCAGTAGTTTGAAATACAGAAAATTGTTTTTTGAAATAAACTTCTGCACGAAATTCTGAAATTTTTTCCAAAAGAGAATTTCGTGAGTAAATTACATCTGAAAACTTGTGCTGTAAGATTTGAAAAACTATTTCTGTTTGTTCAAAAATTAATTTAAAGATGTTTAAAAAATAGATAAATTCCTCATCTTGTAAGTAAGATATTAATCTGCGTGCTGTATTCAAAGTTACTTTATCGGTTGAGAATTCCTCACTTTCAACTAGGTATAGAATTAAATCCTCAAATCCTAAGCGGCCCCAAACAGAGACACTAGTAAAAGGTGAACACTGCCAACAAGATAATTTATTTTTTACCTGTGATCCGGTTAGGCAAGAATGTCCCTCATAATTCCTTGTATTGAAACCGCGGTTTTGTTGTCTGTTACGCTGCACCGAATTGTTTAATTCAGGGGTAGGTCGCAATGTTTTTATCAAAACTTCATCCTCATAACTTAGTGCACTAAAGTTATGGGATAACAAATATTCCACTAAGTCACCATTGAAATTTTTGAAATTAACTTCAGTAACCAAACTCATTTTAAAACAATACGCGAGCAATATAAGTAAACACGC
>JARQZK010001533.1:85000-127500 GCA_030704885.1 Cynegetis impunctata | reverse complement strand
ATTGTCGAAATTGGACTATATCATGATAATGGTGAAAATGAAAAAAACTCGTGGGCACTATCAACAAGGTCGTATTTTGCTCGAGAAATGCATCGCGTCGATATTTGATTCTAAGGAAGTGAGTTATATTTTGAAAAACCACGTTTAAATAGCAAATCAAATTGAAAATAATTTATTTTATCGAAAAAAAAATATTGCGAATTGCATAGTGGTTGAAGAAAAGAGTTGAAACCAACGAAAGAACGTACCTCAACATTAATTCAATTCACGTACCAAATTTCAAACCACTATTGTGAAAAAAAAATTCGCGTAGAGCAGCGTGTACTGATAGCGAAGCAGGTCGAGATGCGATTCGAATGGAAGAGCCTCCACGCGAGGCAGCGCGACTGAGCCAAATTGTTGTAACTACCCAAAAGTACTTCCTCAACATTAATTCTATCTACGTACCAAGTTTGAACCCTCTAACTCAATTTGCAGAAGCTGTGGAGTTTGGCAAATTTTCAAAAATCACGAAAAAACAAGATATATGTACGTAAAATAGGCGGCGGTTGGAAAAATTTAACCAAATTTAAATAGTTTCGTTTTACAATGAAAACTATCCCAGATAAAAATATTTCAGCTCATTTGGTGTGATATGAACAGCTGGAGATGTAAATATGCACCGGTAAGAATATTTATATGAAAATTAGAAATAACTACGTAAAAAAGGCACTGGCAGAAATTTACCCAAATTTAGTTCTGTACTTTTTTTCTGCAACGGAAGCAATTCCAGGTAGCAAATTTCAGCTCATTCGACTTGATGGCAGCCGCTGGAGATGTCAATGTGTACTGGGACAAAAAAAAAAAATATATATATATATATATATATAAATATATATATATATATATATATATATATATATATATATATATATATATATATATATATATATATATATATTATATTAATATGCTTTGCCTCTAGTTTCTATTTATTTATGAATAAATTATGTTGAGCGCCTTTGACATTTTGATACTTTAATTTTGAATATAATTATTTGTTTTTAATTTAATTTTGATTTGATCTGACTCTTTTAATTCAATTCTCAGGAAAGGGTCTCTTTTTCAAAAATTGACTCTATTGATTTTATGAAACTTTGACTTTTCTAATTGAAAACTTCAATAAATTCAAATATTTAAAATTTTAACAAAATTTATTAACACTATTCATCGACATACAAAATTTATTCAATTCTAACAATAACAATAACAATAAAAAAAATTTTATTATGGTACCTTTTAATATTTATCCCCCTTCTATTATTATATTTGCAAATATTTTTTATAGTCAAATTGGCCAATATAAATTTTCATAAAAACTAACGATTGTTGATTTCACTTATGGTTATTCTATCTTCTATATGGGTCCAATAAATTTTTCTTTTTCTTTACTCTGCCTTTAATCCTCGTTATGCAACTCTATGCTATTCCTTTTTAAGCTCACTAAATTTCTATTGTGTTTATAAATACACAAGTTTTCACAATTTTGGCATTTAAATTAACATTTTCTTCACAAACAGATATTATTTACTTCCATACATCACTTATATTGATGATTTATTTCAATTTAATAACTTTCAGCTTCTATGATACTTTATATTTTCTCATATACAATATGGAGGAATTAAAACAACTGAATGAGATATCAACTAACAATGATTCTACGTCGGAGACAATTCAGGAACTGAACTGGAAATGTGATGCACATCTATTTATAACTTCTGTTATTTTCAAAGAAATCACATTACCTGACTTGTAGTTTCTAGAAAATTCTGACTTCCTGTTGATACATTTAATAATATTTTGAATATTATTAAACAGGTAATTTAAATATTTTTATATCATTCAATTTAATTAAATATACAATAATTTTGGAAATTGATTTTTTCCATAATAACAGTTTTTTTCTAATAATTTAAAATTTTTCAAACTCTGTACTTCAACTTGAGTATTTTTTAAAACTTCAATGACATTTGTTTAAAGTTTTAATGAATTTGGAATAAAAACGTATTTCTGGACTGAAATAATTTAGTCGTTTCTACTATATCTAGGTTTTCCAGAATTATATGTATTCTATATAAATTAAGTCTGTTATCTTGAAATAATCTATTCTAATTATTCTTTTTAAAAGTTCTATTACTTGTATTTTCTCATATATTTGATATTTAATGAATTTCTATTGAAATACTTGATATCTCTTTCCAACGATTACTGACATTTTATGTTTTTGACATTCTATTAGAATTTCTAATAATTATATTATTGGTTTTGAAAGTTGATCTTGTACATTTATGCTTAACACATTTACATTAATCTTCTTTGTAAACCAGTTTTACATATTTAAATTCACATTAATTGAAATTTCAATAACATCATTATATTAATTAACAAATTTCATACTTATTTCTTTTTGTATGTTCAAATCTCATATCATCGATTAGGTATACATGTATATTTATAATCATCTATCATCTTCTAATATCTGCTTAAGTTTATTGAAGTTTTCCTTTCTTTGATCAATTCTTTTTCATATTATACCATATATTTCTATATTAATATTGCAAATAAAGAAACCATATCGAAAAAAAAAAAAAATATATATATATATATATATATATATATATATTAAAATATAAATATAAATATAAATATATATATATATATATATATATATATATATAATAATAATAATAATCATAATACCATTTATTGACAAAATTGCTACAACATTATCACACATAATAATAAAGCAACAAAAGGTCAGCCGTCAAGAAAAAAAATCTTTAGTTAACGTAATTTCAGTGTGCCTAAAGCTCCTCTATCAGTCTTGTGTTTCCTACAGTAGTCCCAGTATTCATCAATACTGTAAGGTTCGCATTGCAACAAGAACAGACGTGTTTCGACTTCAAATTTATTAAGGCTCGATATTTTCCTCATAGAGAGAGGCAGCGAATTAAAAAATTTTAGACACATATATTGTGTATTTTTTTGGGACAGGTTCAGTGTCCTCAGAGGATATAGATATGCTGCTATTTTCTTGTGTTGTTTTTATTTTTAAACTCTTCAAAATATTGTTGAGTTTTATACAGAAAAACAAGGCAGCCATAAATCTAAAGACCAACGATCGTTAACAGGTCATTCTGTTTGAATAATCCTCTACACGAGTCTCTTTATCGCAGATGCAACATTGTTCTCAACGGTAATTTCTGAGTGATGAAGATTCTTCTGGCATGTCCACTGCCTCCCCAGAAAATCAATCCATATGATAGCACTGATTGGAAGCTTGCATGGTAAATTATTTCTAGAACATCAAGATTTACATGATGTTTTAGAACATTAAGACTGTATATTATTGAGCATAGTTTCTTGTTAAGCTCATAAACTGGATATAATAAGATGGCGGGTGATGCAGACGCTTCTGACCAAGAGTCTATTGAAAGTGAGAAAAATATTGAGATTCTTAGTGATAAAATTTATAAATGTTGAGCCAAAGTATGCAAAAGTGTCTCTTGTAGTGGATGTAACTTAATTTACCACATTAGTTGTGCTAAACGGATGAAAAATGTGAAATTTGTCGGTGACAATGTATTCTGCTGCACTGGAAGTGAAAATAAATCCAAGAACAAATATGATGGTGATATGTCCAAATTACAAATAGAAGTTGCATATTTGAAGCAATTGAATGTTGAATTAAAGGAAATGAATAATGTGCTAAGTATGAATAATGCCCTTCTGTTAGAAAAAATAGATCGTGATAACAAATTAATCGATAACAATGAAATACTCATAAAAAAGTTTGAACTATTGGAGACAAACATCGTAAAAAAGGTATACAATAACCTACAAGATCATAAGGATAAGGATCAAGAACTCGTTCCCGTAAGTAGTCATAGTCATAGAGAAGAATTCAATGACACATCAGAACTACCATCTGAGATAACTACTAAATGGGATGAAATCTGTGATAATAGACTTCAACATAACCCCAATGTGTCTTCCAGAAATGTTAAGAGCGCCGAAGAAAATAGTATTTCAAGTGCAGATAAAAATTCTCTTACTGAACCTGCTAAAAAAGGGGATACTGAAAACATAAAAAACCGAATAAAATCAAATACGAAAAATCTACACAATGATATGCCAAACGTAAAATACACCACATACGCAGCTAGAGTGGCAGTAGCATCCGCATTTACGAGTGAAATGTCAACAAGATCGACGTCAGTTTCCTCGAAAATAAAACAAAACAACACAAAAAGTGCTGAAAATGCTAAACAGAAAAACACCCCTGTCATATCGGCAAAGGATGTTAATGCTGCCATTATTCAGGCGCAAACAGACTGCAAAATACAAGAAATCTATAAATTGGGAAACTCCGAACGCAAAAAGAGAAATAGCGGAGAGTGGCAAATGACTAGGCCCCGGAGGACACGTAGATACGTTGTGGGAAAGAACGACGATTAAAATAATCAAATTCAAGCAGTGCCTAAATTCACTTCACTGCATGTAACTCAACTAGCACCTGGCACAGCTCCACAGGACCTTCAAGCTTTTCTCAAGCCTAACTTTCCAGAAGTGAGGTGTGAGGAACATGTCACTAAACATCCTGAATTCTACACATCAATGAAAGTTACAATAAAAAAAGATGATTTTAAAAACGCATGGAAACGGGAAGCCTGGCCAACTGGAGCCATCGTTTCTAGGTTTTTTTTGAAGAGAAGGATGCTGCCAACTCAGGAAGTTCGTTAAATCAGACACATAGACCCATAGCAGAAAGCATCGGAATCAATATACAAGTTTACTACTAGAATGTTCGGGGCCTTCGAACTAAGACTGTCCGACTCTACACAGGCATTTTGGCGGAAGATTATGATATCATTGTCCTAACTGAAACATGGCTTACTGACGGTTTCCACAATAGAGAACTGTTTGATAATAGATATACAGTTTTTAGACTAGATAGACTTGATGATAGAAGAGGAGGAGGAGTTCTTGTGGGTGCAAAGAAGGGCCTCTGCATGGAGAATGTTGTGATGAACAGTGATATCTTTAGTGACGGTCGTCTTGAGTGCTTACTAGTTAAGATTAGATTTAAAAAGAAACTGTTTTATTTGTGTGCAGTATATATTCCACCAAATGCAAATGTTGGTGTTTATGAGACATTTTTTAATATTTTTGAGAATATCTTAGATAAGGATGTGAATATGATAATTATGGGAGATTTCAACCTGCCCCTTTATACAATAGAAGGCTGTGAGAAGAGTAAGTTATTGAATAATTTTTTAAACTTTTACAATCTGAACCAGTGTAATACTGTTTTTAATGTAATGCAGACAAAGCTTCATCTTATATTGACGAACATGCATGTGACTGATTTGGCAAATTGTGAGGGACCTATATTGGAGGAGGATCTATATCATCCTGCCCTGAGTTTGACAATTCCTATATTGGGTATGAGTAACGTAGATTGTATGAGTAATAAGCATGAATATACTTATGATTATTCCAGGGGGGATTTCAGTGCGCTGTATAGGTTGCTGGGGGATGTTGATTGGTCAGACCTTGGGACGGCGTTGTCAGCGGAGTCATGCGTTCAGATGTTTTATGATAAGGTTTCATTATGTCTAGACCAAGCGATACCAAGAAGGGTTGTAGAAAATGGTCCCTATAAGCGAAATGCCTATCCAATTTATTATTGCTCTTCTGAATTGAAGAAGAACATCAAATTAAAAAAGCGACTTCATGGGCAAGTGAAAAACAGTGATGTTTGCTTGGACCTGAAGAATGAATACAGTAACGTAAGAGCTGTGGTTAAGTATCAAACTCTTCGAGATTTCGAGGATTATCATAGGACCATTGAGGGTAACGTCAAGACTAATCCGAACAGTTTTTGGGACTTTGTAAGATGATCTAAGCGTGCGAAATCTGGTATTCCATCGAGGGTGTTGTATGAGGGTCGTGTTGTTGGTGGCGCCCGGGAGGTGGCTAATGTGTTTGCTTCATACTTTACCTCAGTGTTCCAGGGGTCCATGGAGCCTGACCCAGATATTAGTTACGGTAATTTTACATTTCCCACTATCTCCAAAGAACGGATTCAAACTAGCATCAAGAGGTTAAAGTCAAAAAGATCTACTGGTAGCGATGGAATTCCCTCATACATCTATAAGGGATGTTCTGATGTCCTGTGCGCACTGTTAATGATAATTTTCAATATGTGTCTAAAGTCGTGCACATTCCCTGAAGAAATGAAGATTGTGATTGTAACCCCGGTCTTCAAGTCAGGAGATGTAAGTGTGGTCAATAACTATAGGCCAATAAGTATTCTGAATTCATTGGCGAAAATATTTGAGGGTATTCTATACCAGGACATCCTGGACTTCTTTGTGAATGATTTTTGCCCTGAGCAGCATGGCTTCCTACCGGGTGCCTCAACCGTTACCAACCTAACGATTCTGGCGGAGGCGGCTGCTAGGGCTATAGATAATGGAGAACAGTCAGATGTTGTGTTGACAGATTGTGCGAAGGCTTTCGATAGGGTTGACCATGGATTGCAGGTTGCTAAGCTGGGCAAATTTGGTTTTTCATCGGATGCATGTAAATTTATGAAATCATATCTTACCATGAGACCTCAGCAGGTTGAAGTGGGTGGGGAACTATCTGAGCGGTACATGGCGACCTCCGGGGTGCCACAGGGTAGTAACCTTGGACCCTTGTTATTTTCAATTTTCATAAATGACTTACCTAATCGTGTGAGGCATTCACAAAGCCTCCTTCTTGCCGATGACTTCAAGTTGTTTAGACACGTATCATCTGCTGATGACTGTCATCGACTGCAGAGTGATTTGAATTCTGTGTTTCAGTGGTTTAGCGAAAATATAATGTCGATAAATATTAGCAAGTGTCATGTATTGTCCTTGTTGAGTAGGGTGAGTAGCTGTAGGGACCTTGGAGTATGCTTTCAAACAAACCTAAACTTTATTCAGCATTATGAAAACATTGTGAATCATTCATACAAGATTCTTGGTTTCGTAACTAGAAATACCCGGTATTTCAAAGATATCAAAACGATAATAATATTGTACAATTCACTGGTAAGACCTAATTTGGAATATGCTTCAGTTGTCTGGGCGCCACGGTCCGCTGTTTATGTTGACATGATCGAAAGAGTACAAAAGAGATTCCTAAGAAATCTATATTTAAGAGCACACGAAACCTATCCCTATATGGTTTCTTTTAGGAGTATGTTAGCTGAATTTGAGATGGTGAGATTGAAGGTCAGACGAGACCTGAATGATGTGTTGTTTATATACAATGTTGTCAACAACTTGAAGTATAAGAAATTTTCTCTAATTAACAGCCTGTCATTCAGAGTTCCAAAGATCAGTTTGAGAGTCAGGAAAAGAAGTCTGTTCCAATGTGTGCCTGTAGGTGTTTCCCCTGTGAATAGAATGTTGAGTGAGTGTAACGAAATGATAAAGAAATGTGATATAGATCTCTTCACTACTTTAGTGAGGCAGATTAGGGCTGTAATTTTAAATTGAATGTCGTATGTACTGATATATAAGTTATGTTATTATTCTATATCATTGTATCATTCTATTTATTATATTTTGTTCATGTCTTTTTTGTCCTTCTTTGTCTTCTAATTAATCTTAGTACGTAGTAGTGTAGCTGGTGAGCACTCATACATGTAATTACAATAGATTGTGTTTGTAGGAGTATAAATAAATAAATAAATAAATAAATAAATAAATAAATAAACATGCTCATCCCATTTGAGTTGGGAGTCTAGATGAAGCCCAAGGAACTTAGTAGAGCCCTTTATATCAAAAGTTAAGTTTCAATGGCAGAAATTGTCTGGAATATCAATATTCTATCAAGATCTATTGGTGGTGAAAACAACACACTCGGTTTTTTGTTTTTCAGTACCAATTTGTTGTCTTCACACCGAATCTCTGCCATATTCATAGCACATCATTTGTGTCTTGAATCACATTGCTCATGTCACCTGCCCTTACCAATAGGTTAGAATCATCCGCATATATGACACTATCACAAACCTCAGACACAAAATTGGGAAAATCATTAATATAAATGATAAACAGTAAGGGTCCGAGTATGCTTCCCTGGGGAACACCCAGATTAATGTTTTTTTTCTGAAGAAGTAATATTATTTCCATCAATTGTTATCATTACTCTTTGTCTTCTATTTGTCAGATAACTTTTTAAGAGCTTCAGTTGATTGTCTCTTATCCCATATAATTCTAGTTTCTTAAGTAGTATCTGATGGTCGACACAGTCAAAAGCCCTAGGCATGTCTAAAAATGTAGACATGGGAATTTCTGCATTTTCTAGAGCTTTCAGAATTCCTTGAATCAGTTCATATATTGCAGTTACCGTACTTTTGTTAGAAATAAATCCATGCTGACTTTTACTAAATATTTTGAATTTGTTGAAATATTTTATCATTCGGGTAGCCAGTATTTTTTTTATTATCTTTGAGAATGATGTCAGGATACTGATGGGTCAATAACTATCTAGCTTGTCCTTGTCACCGTTTTTAAAAATTGGTTTTATTATAGATAGTTTTAGTGAGTCAGGAAATACACCTGTTCTATAAGCATGATCAATTATAAAACAGAGTGGTTTTACATATGCCTGTACTAATTTTTTTATTATGTCCATAGAAATATTATCGTGACCAAAAGATCCTCCTTTTTTAATTTTCTTTACAGCGGTTATTAGCTCATTTTCTGTCACCTCAAATAAGAAAATTGATTCATCATTTCTTCTTATTTTATCTAGGTGTAAATTCCCTCTCAAGTCTTTACAGAGTTCTGGTGCTATTTTTGCAAAAACCTCATTGAAATCCTTCACTAGCCTTCTTTCTACATTTGTTCTCGGTTTTTTTTTCTTTTGTTAGTAAGATTGTTTACAATATTCCATGATTCTTTTGTCTTATTACTAGCCTCATTAATTTTTTTATCGTAGTGTTATTGTTTCATGTGCCAGATAGCCCTTTTTGTATTTTTGTATTGTTCAACATAATCAGAGTTTATTAAAGAGACTGTAAATAGAATATCCAACTGTTTCTTTATTTGTACTACTTGTGGTGTAGTTGGAGGTGTAGGAGGTTTTATATTTTTAAAACCAGTTTTCAAAGTAAAATATTCGTTTGTAATTGTTTCAGAAAATTTTTTCCACGTGTTGTTTACATCATCTTCAGGTAGTACATATATATCATTCCATTCTGATTTATGTAATGATTCAACAAAATCTTTTATAGACCTTCTTGTGTATTTACGAAATTGGTATTTTTCAGAAATTTGTGTTATCGCTCGGTGAAGGGTACACTGATACAATTGCGCCAAGTGGTCTGAAATATGTCCCTGTATTACCTCTGATTTGCCATTATCTAAGTTGGTTAATATATTGTCTAGGAGTGCTGTAGATATTATTCTTGTTGGTTCAGTTATTGTAATTTTGACATTTAAACTATCCAGAATTTATAGGAATGTTAAAGTATTGTTATTATTTACATCCATGATGTTTATATTGAAATCCCCTACTATTGCATATAATTGTTTGAATGATGTTAAGAGCTCTAGCAGAGTTATGAACTTTTCAAAGAATAGATCAATATTACTAAGAGGGGCTGTGTCTGGTCTATATATAGAAACCATTATAAGTTTTTGGTTTCCATTTACTTTTACATCGCAGCTTGAACATTCAATAACGTTTTTTATTGTTATAAATTCATTGATATCACTCCTATTTTTAGCATTGAGAATTTTTTTAGTGTATACAGCACTACCCCCATGTTGGCCTTCAGACTTACAGAAAGATGATACTAGTTTGTATCCTTCAATCTTGTGTGTTGAAATCTCATCGTAAGTTCGCCAATGTTCAGTGATTCCAAGTAAGTCAGGTTTATACTGTTGTATTAATGCCTCTAATTTGTTACTCGTCTTGTTAAGAGATCTTACATTTTGGTGTAGTATTCTTAGGTTTGATTCTTCTTGAAATGTATTCATTTGATGTTGCATTAAGGTATTTGCTTGTTGTTTGTCTGTCGGAAATCTAAGAAATTACTCCCACTGTCCTGTTCTTTGTATTTATTGAAGTTGAAACGTTTTATTCCAACTCCATTTGGCCAGAAATAACATTCATATAGGTTCTCTTTAAATTTATAGGGAGCTGAGATTACGAATCGTTTGAGTCCGTTTGGGTTAACAGGTATTTCCCGAACATCAATTCCAACCTCAGAGAACTTTTGTTTGGTCAATATGTAATCTCGAATATTAGTTTCCACCACATTTCTTTGGACTCTATTTATGAAGATCCATACTTTTTCTTGAACACCTTGAAATATTGAGTTTCCGCTGTTATCAGCAGTACCAAGTCTTTTAGGTTCTATCTTATTAGTGCGATTTTTCATGTTTGTTTTTTTAACAGATGATTGTTGTGTATTTTGATTTGTGTTCCTTCCGCCTTTATTGCTTGCTTGATAATAAGTTTCAGATTCTTTCGCTTTTCCTATTTGGCTCCATGAAAAAACTGTTTTGTTTTGGTATGGGTTTGACATCAATCTACTTTTCGTATTCATTGACGTTGCTCGTTCACTGTTGCGTTGCTCTGTGAAATCAGCACCAAGTTCTGTGGTTTTTTATACTTTTGTACTATCTGTCAGCACAGTATTTTGATTGAAAATTGAGTCGTTGATTCCAACTGTCTCACTATGTTGTTGTTTGCGTTCTTTTTTTTGGGCGATTTGAGAATATGTGTCAAAGCAATAATCCTGCTTTTTTATGGCTTCCATTGATTTGATTTTCTCTAATGATAGTTAATTGTTTTCCTTTATTATTTGGTTTTTATCTTGTGTCTCCTTGAGAAGCTGCTTGAGATAGATATTTTCAATCATCATTATCTTGCTCTCAATATTTGTTTGAACTTCTTCCGGAGTATCCATCTTTTCGTGTTTATACACTGAATTTTTTTGGTTAGCTGCCTGTTTGATACAGGACAAATGGAAAGGTTCTAAACACTTTACACATTTGAACATGTCCACCACTTTCTTGCCACAGTGGGCACACTTTACTTCATTATTCTTTTTATTTTTCGCAGAGCTTAAATCTGCGTCTGCATCACTTGCCGCCATTTTGAATATATATATATACATATATATATATATATATATATATATATATATATATATAATATATAATAATATATATATATATATATTATATATACTTGAAGATTTCTCAAATTTCTTGAACCGTTTCACTATATTCTAGGACATTGAATTTTTCTTGGGAATATTGGTTCAAACATTGGTAGTTAAAAACTCCATAAATTTTTTTGTTTATATTATATTAAAACGTTTCGACGAACATGTGTAGTCTTCTTCAGTTTGGAATTACTCTAATCTACGGGAACAGAAAAATTGCACTTATAAAATTACGGACAGGTGATTATTTTTTTGAAAACACTTACCAAAAAAGGAAATCTTCACTACGACATTTACACTTTTCTAAAATTTTTCTCAACGGACACGACAAATATACGAAACCTTCACAAATACTCAACATCAATATAAATTAGTAAAATTCGTTTCATTGGCAACTTCATTGCTTCATCACGTCTCTATTGTAACTGACATCAAACTGTTTGGTTCGCATGTGGTATGTATGTTTTTTGCGATTTCATTTGTTTATTATTTGTTATGTGTTTTGATTACATTATTGAGGACTGTTATTTTTCTTTTCGTTTTAACAATTTTCTAGAGTAGGTTAAAATATATTTGATTTAGATTTTTTATATCAGTCTTCTCATTAATAGAGTTTGGATTTTTTTTAATATGTACCATTTCGAGAAATTCTCTCTTTTTTTTATTCGATTCGGTAGTCAGGATTTTTGTCTCATGGAAATTGAATTTGTGTTTTTTTTCCTCTTCGTGATTCGTCAACGCAGTTTTATTTTTTTTGTCGTAACGTTTGTAAAAAAAAAATAAAAAAATAAAACGGCGTTGACGAATCACGAAGAGGAAAAAAACCCCCAAATTCAATTTCGATGAGACAAAAATCCTGACTACCGAATCGAATAAAAAAAAGAGAGAATTTCTCGAAATGGTACATATTAAAAAAAATCCAAACTCTATTAATGAGAAGACTGATATGAAACATCTAAATCAAATATATTTTAACCTACTCTAGAAAATTGTTGAAAGAAAAATAACAGTCCTTAATAATGTAATCAAAACACATAACAAATAATAAACAAATGAAATCGCAAAAAACATACATACCACATGCGAACCAAACAGTTTGATGTCAGTTACAATAGAGACGTGATGAAGCAATGAAGTTGCCAATGAAACGAATTTTACTAATTTATATTGATGTTAAGTATTTGTGAAGGTTTCGTATATTCGTCGTGTCCGTTGAGAAAAATTTTAGAAAAGTGTAAATGTCGTAGTGAAGATTTCCTTTTTTGGTGTTTTCAAAAAAATAATCACCTGTCCGTAATTTTAAAAGTGCAATTTTTTTGTTCCCGTTGATTAAAGTAATTCCAAACTGAAGAAGACTACATATGTTGGTCGAAACGTTTCAATATAATATAAACAAAAAATTATGGAGTTTTAACTACCAATGTTTGAACCAATATTCCCAAGTAAAATTCAATGTCCTAGTATATATATATATATATATATATATATATATATATATATATATATATATACTATATATATATATATATATATATATATATATATATAATTATTTATTCGAATTGTTGTTGCCTAGGTGAATCTAATTTTTAATCTCTTGATAATTATTAGCAATAAACAGGCTGGTTGAATCTTGAAAAACACGAATTTTATTAAAAAGTTGACGTTTCACTACGACATTCGTAGTTTTTCAAAACTTTTTGAAAAAAATTGAAATTTCTTTGACATTTATTGATTTGAAAAAATTTTAATAGACAAAGACTACTTTGTCTTGCTACAAATTTTTTTTCCGACTGTGGTTGTTTCTTTGTTTATTTATTTACGTGCTATTCAGTCTAATATCAACATTCAAAATTGTCATCATTAGATGGCAAAGGGAACCACAGAATACCTTTACCTACGTTATGTGTCGAAAATAAAAATAAATAGGGTACTATTTATCTAACAACAAAGAAATTAGTCGCAGGAAAAATATTAAAAAAGTAGAGCAGAATTATCTGGGTATAGAACGTTTATATGGAAGCAGCCGCTTGACACGTGTTTCGGAATCTTTGGTCCTCATCAGAACGCGTAGCAAAGCATTGGATATAAAAATTTGGAGATGAAATAGTACAACGAAAATAAAAACCTCTGCTACGGATGACAATAATGCAACCTTTGTGGACTTATTGTTTGAACTCTCGCGGTTTTGGGAGATTTGGTCAAACTCTGCAGCGGAGGCGATTAATGCCCATCCGCGAGATCTCAGAACGAGTAAATAAACAAAATAATAAAGAAATTAGTCGCGGGAAAATATTAAATAAGAGTAGAAGCAAGAATTAGTGGCGGGGTATAGCGCTGCGGGGATTGGTGAATGGTGGGCGGGGCGCCGCCGGTGATATGGGTAAGTGCTGAGCACGCGGGGAGTCAGGCGGGTGCCGGTGGACGTGGTTGGCTGTGTTTAATGAAATTTTTATTTAGAATTTCAAATCTTTTAAAAGGGTACTCACAATCTAGAACAATGTTTGAAACTCTCAGCTTAAGTTTGGGATCATTGCCATATTTTCAGCTTGCAATATTTAATTATTTATTCGAATTGTTGTTGCCTGTGATCTATTTTTAATCTCTTGAAAATTATTAGCAATAACAGGCTGGTCGAATCCGTGGCAGAGTTTGACCAAATCTCCCAAACCGGAGAGTTCAAACAATAGTCCATAAAGGTGTGATTGTCTTCCGTAGCAGAGGTTTTTATTTGTTGTACTATTTTCATCTCCAAATTTTCAATCCAATGCTTTGCTACGCCGTTCTGATGAGGACCAAAGAATCCGAAACATGTGTCAACGGCTGCTTCCATATAAACGTTCTATACCGATAATTCTGCTCTACTTTTTTAATATTTTCCTGCGACTAATTTCTTTGTTGTTATATAAATAGTACCCTATTATTTTTATTTTCGAACATTACGTAGGTAAAGGTTTCTGTGGTTTCCCTTGCCATCTAATGATAACAATTTTGAATGTTGATATTAGACTGAATAGCACGTAATAAATAACAAAGAACAACCACATTCGGAAAAAAATTTTAGCAAGACAAAGTAGTCTTTGTCTATTCAACTTTTTTCAAATCAAATTAAATGTCAAAAAAATTTCAATTTTTTCAAAAGTTTTGAAAAACTACGAATGGTCGTAGTGAAACGTCATCTTTTTTAATAAAATCGAGTTTTTTCAAGATTCAACCAGCCTGTTATTGCTAATAATTATCAAGAGAGATTATATATATTATATATATATATATATATATATATATATTATTATATATATATATATATATTATAATAATATATATATATATATATTCAGGTTTATTTTCACTAGGATAATGTCAACATTTAATAATTATTTGCACACACATTTACTATTTATTAAAATATACTATAAGTTATTATTTAACGCGCGTTTCGACTTCTAGTCATTTTCAAAACAATTTCACAAATTAATTTCATTATTCAACAGTCTTTGTATTACATAGCAAAGGTCGTCGATGTCATACTGGTTATCGTCACGTGATTAACTCCTCCTCTTTCTTAATTCGTATTTTCTCAGTTTTCTCGGTGAATGAATGTTATGGTATATTCTCCCGAAAATTTCAATGTCAGCTCTTGAGTTTAATGTTGTTTTTTTCTTCTCTTTGGATGGCTAATCATCTGCCATCTATATCTTTCTTTTTTGTTGTTGTTTTTCTTTTCCCAATAATTTTCGCATTTTTTAAAATCGAACGAATGTAGTTGTTCAATAGCATGTTTTGCAAGCGCAGTTGTTTTTTTTGTTTGTTCGTATAGAGTATTCATGTTCGTATAATCTTCTGTTAAAATACTGTTTTGTGGCTTACCATATAACACGTATCACAATCAATGCAATCTATTGAATATACCGTATGTGTTTCGTTTTGTCGTTCTATTTCGGTTTCATTTTTGTATACAACGAGCCAGTTATGTTATTAGGTATGTGGCCTATTTTTATATTGTACTTCTTCAGACGTTGCTTATTTTTGTAAGATATTTCTGGTATAAATTCCATTCCCCACGTATTTTTATTTCCTCATCGACATTTTTTGTTTTTTGTGCTATTTTTTGGTTATAAATTTGTTTGTATTCTTTTTTTAATAATTGGTTCGTAAAATTTTTTTTGGATAATCGTTCTTCTGTCTAAAACTTTTTAATTTTTCTCATATTTTTTAGGTCTTTAATTCAGGGTTGGATAGTTTACTCTGCTCTAGATCTGTGAGAGAATTCCACGATACACTTTATTTCTCATATTTCATAGGTACGGTAGCGAATTGTTATTAAGGTATCTTTTCCGACCAAGTCTTTTTGTTGTGTTACCATCTGTGATAATTGAACCATCTTCTTTCTAATTAAAGTCATATCTAAGAAATTTTATTTTGTTGTTTTCTTCTTATTTCTTTTGTATTGGCATATCTGTTTGTATGATTGAAACGGCCTTTAACAAATCTTCAATATGTTCAGGGTTTTATTGATGTTATTGCAATCATCTAATCAACTCTCTTGATAGATTTTGGTTTGTTTGTCTAAGTTTGTTTATAACAGATATTTCTAGTCTTCTAATACTAGGTTGGGCTATAGTCGTAGAAATGGGTGAAACCCAGTTGCTGTGCCATAAATTGAGAATAGAATGATTCATCAAATTTGAATAAGTAGATTTTAACAAAATTCGATACCTTCCTTTGATTCTTTTTTTGTGTAATACTGTGATGATTTTTTTAATTCTTCCCATTTTTTATTCTATTATATTCATTGCTAACATTCTATAGGTACATTTGTGAATAGGGAAACTATATCTAATGAAATTCGATGGTAAGATTCAGGTACTTTTATGTTTATTATGTAACTCATGGAAATCCCATGAGTCTTTGATGTAATGTTCGGATTTGCCAACAACTTTTGTTATTGTTTCGACAAGTATTTAGATAAGCTGTAAGTTGGTGAATTTCTTTGTGCTCACAATTGGTCGACATGGTATCGATTATTTTTATGTAATTTTGGTTAGTCCCTACAAATACGGCGCATGTCCATTGTGGCATATTAATTTATCTTTGTGTTCTTTATTAATTATCTTATTTTTATACCATTCATTTATCATTTTGTTAAGTTTTAATTGTATTCCAGGTGTAGGATCTGTATTTTCTTTTTTATATGTTGTGTTGTCATTTACAAGTTCATACATTTTGTCTCTGTATTGGGTCTTGGTCATAATTACTGTTTTATTAGATTTGTCAGCATTCAAAATATATAACTCGCTGTTTTGTTTCAAGAATTCTGTAGTTTTTTTTAAATAAGTAATTAAAATTATTGGTCAATTTTTGTTGACTGTTGTTATTCATAAAATTAGTTATAATGTTCGAAATTTTATTACGTATTTCAGTTTTTATTTCTTGACTTTTCTCGGTGATTGCAGTCTCGACATTAGTTATCAATTTTTGGTAATTAATCTTAGGGTTTGGAATTGAAAATTTATTTCCTAAAGCAAGTACATATTTTACAGTTTCGGGAATATTGGTATCAGTAAGGTTGACAATCCAATTAGGATTTGCCTGAACTTTTCTTTTATTATTTTTATTTTGGTCATTTATATTGTGAATTATCAATTGTTCAATTTTATGTCTATGTTTTAGTTTGATTTTGTTGAAATACCAACGAACTTATATATATATATATATATATATATATATATATATATATATATATATATATATATATATATCAGATATGAAAAATTTTTCGAAAATCGTGGTCCAGGAGGTCTAAAACGGACGGACAAAACCAGCACCTGACTGCTTTCCTTCGATATACTGCAATAGTATATTATGGAATGAAATACGACTAACAATTACCTCTCTTAGTTCATTATCTAATGTTTTCAAAATAATTGAAAAGACCACATGAGTCCATCATGGAGCTAATCGAAACCAAATGTGAAGAAATCTGTGTTTCCGTGAATTGAGGAAGCTTCATTTGAATCTAAAATGAATGCTGGTACATGAGCAACAAGAATACTGCACGTTTTCCAAATCTCGCTATATCTGTATGACCTACTCAAATTGTTCATGATTTAGTCCAAACGTTTCAATTTGGTTTGAAATCCAGGGGGTTAACCAGACAGAGGGTAGGTACTACAGGTTGAGTTTTTCTAAGTAATTAGGTCGTAAATATTTGTAGGTATCAATATATTCACATAGTGATTAACGAAACAGTTTTTTAATATTTTTCTCAGAAATTCATTTTTTCATGCCGCAAATTTCGTACCTTGCAATAGTGACGCGTTGAAAGCAATGTACAACCATATCTGCAGTACTTTATTTGTTTCTTCTCATTATCGAAGTATATGTATATCATGTAGACTTAACAATCGATAAATTCTCCAGGGTGAGCCAGTAGCTTAACTTAAAGTCAATTATCAAAACAAATCTACTCTATTTCGAGATTAAAGTAAAATACAGTCCACTAGCATATTCAAATAAAATAAAATAAAATGAGGGAAACCAATTCGAATATATAATAAAATTATTCAACTGAATCATTAATCTGACGAGCGTAATAATCCAGTTAAAATTACCCTATCATGAAAACGTTATAGCTTTGCTGAATTAGCTCGAAACCTGAAATGACCCGTGTGCAGAGAAGAGTTATTTAAAACTAGCTCACTGTCATAATGTTGGCATAGAGTAGAATATCTGTCGTAAATCTAAAGCTTCGCTAAAAATATTAACTCAACCTTCTGAAAAATTATTGGAAAATATTCAATCGATGAAATCCGTCTGTTCAACAAACTACAACAACTGATACACCAGAGACAAGTTTCAAATTTGTCGTTGATCCAATGTATTTATCGAAACTTGTGTACAGAGCTAGGAAGCTGCTATCGACGTTGACGATTTAGTCTAGTCATAATAGGGGGTTCACATCGGAAAATCGACATACCCAGTATACTACCAAGTAAAAACTTGTATTTTGGCATCCTTAAACTGTTCTCAAAAGTCACATATAATTGGATGGTCGAAAGTGTTAAAGTCAGGGGTAAAAGGTCACAAAAATCAATTTATTTTCTTTTTTTGCAAATATCTCGTTTTCTATGTATTTAACGCTAATTGTATTCATTATTGCCATTGTAGAGAATAAAATTTTCTACAACTTTCGTATTTAACATTTCTTTATACCTCGAACTGTTTTTGAGATAGAGGGCGGAGAGCGCGCGGTCAGAGAATCATGTGATGTCAACTGGTAGTCCCGATCAAAAACTCGAAAAATTGAGGCTATAAATTCTTGCTAAATATGCAATTATAATTTTTATCAATTTCTTCATTATATTCATATTTTTTTGTTACTTATCTATTTTAATAAAGTGTCAATTTATTTAATGACACTTACCTGGCCGTGTAATTGAAAAATTGGCGAGGAAAATACTTAAATTATATTTAAATTTTAGTCTTATTCATACATGAATTTCTTTATAAATAAAGAAGAAAATAAATAAATTTTTAATTAATGTTCTTCTTCTTGTTCTTCTTCATCATCGTCCCGCTGCGGTAGAATTTCAAGTTCCTTTTCATTACCGTCTTCAACGAGATTTGTCTCCAAGTCATTCATGATTTCTATCGTCATTAATATCGGTCTGATATGGTACGGCATTGAGACCAGCTTGTCCATAACACTGGCCGCAAGCTAAGGAGCACTGTAACCCCGCTTTCCTGCATCCACGTCTTGAGCCACAGACACTCTTGCAGATGTGTTATTGTTTTGAGTAATTGATCTGAAGCAGGCGAAAAAATAGCCATGATATGTTTCAGGAATTCTTTACGCATTGTACAACCCCATTCCTGGGGTTCTTAATCATGCCCTAACCAAGTTTGAATTTGATAATAAACGCGATAGAAATGTTTGTGAGCTGCTCCACTCGTTGGTGGAATATTTGATAATTGCACAGGTTTATTCGACTTTGTTGACTTGACGTATAGTGCATGACGGAGGTGGTCGATACTATCTATAGACTTTGGAGTATTATAAACTGCTTAAGCCTCTCTGTAAAGACGTTCGGAACCGTCGTAATACTGTAGGTCCCTTCTATTCGTGTATCGCTGTATCACGCACAGCACGAGTAGTTGTAGAGAGGTTGCCACACCCTAAACCGGGTACGGCACCCTTCTTCAAATGCTGTAGCAAGATTTAGAATTATTAGAAGAAAAATTATATTTAAGGTGAAAGTTAATAAAAAATGATAATTATATATTTAGCAATAATTTATAACCCCAATATTACGAGTTCACTATCTTGAAAACAGCTCGAGGTATGAAAAAATGTTAAATACAAAAGTTGTAGAGAATTTAATTATCTACAATATTGATAATAATAGAAAACGAGATATTTGCATAAAATATAAGAAAAAAATTGATTTTTGTGACCTTTGACCCCTGACTTTAACACTTGCCACCATCCAATTATATGTGACTTTTGAGAACAGATTAAGGATGCCAAAATACAAGTTTTCACGTGATAATATACTGGGTAAGTATGTTGATTTTCCGAGATATACACCTAATTTTGCCTACGATGCCTGGTCTAATTGACAAAATATGTATATCGACGTGGTGAATGGTTAACAGTGCACTGTCGGTAAAATCAAAGCAAAATCGATAGATAGGGTCGATGGACAATGTCGACTCTGTTAGGATGCGCTTTAACACTGTGGTATTAATAAGAGACTGGAAATATATGTAATTTTTCAAATACTTGAGAGACGCATTCCGATAACTAAATTAATTATATCAGGTATTGATGATGAATTTCAAAATATTAACCAAGGATATTGTGCAAAGCAGAAACAACTATATCTAATGACTAGCTTCGAACAGTAGGTATGTCATATTTGATAAAATGACATACGTGAAACCCGTGGTTATACTGCTGAATAAATTCTCGATGTCAACTAGATGAAATTAATTTCATTGCATATATCGTAACGATAAACTTTAGAACACATTTCAGTGCATTATTTGAAAATTATGCATTGTAATTTCAGACTTCAACATTTTCCGCTAGATATCTGATATTTCTATGTTCAAAATGTGGAGTCAAATGCTTCGAAAAAATCGATTCTCTTTATCTCTAGACGTTTGTTTAAAACAGCAATAATATCTGTGTTATAGAACACTTTTCGTTATATTTAATTGCAGAGAATTTCTATTCTTTTTTTGGAAATTATTTCAGTAAAACGGCATGAAAATTTTTTGAACAGTGAGGCTCATAATGTCTCTAATCGTTAGCATTCTGAACAAAAAAAATCCAAGTACCTCTTGAATTATCAATCTTCAAAGATGTTGTTCAGATGAATGCTCGCAAATGTCCCTCCATGAAAAATGTTCCCCTTATTTATATGGTTGGCAAGCTGAACAGTCGACTGGTTTTATGAGTTGAGAGTCTATTCGATTCAAGATTGACGAATCTCTGATTCTTATACTTGTTTATTTATGCTTCAGATTTGCTGCTCGAATTCAGTTATTTTATTATTTTGTCGGATTTCACTATACCTGATAGTCGATGTATCCATAATTTGTGTCAAAAACAAAGAATACCAAATAATTCAGTATTGACATTTAAATATTTCGGTCTAGTTACATCTCATTATTAAAGTTTACTCACAGTGGTTGTATTGATAAATGCAGTACCTACATCAATGAGTAGAAGTCAATACAAGCCAAAGGCAAATATCTCAATCAAATTCCAATTACATAAGTTCACATTTATACCAGATTATGCTGACTTCGTGTTTACATTGAAGGAAGGCAATGGCAAACCACAGAGAAGTTTTCTGCCTAGTAAAGCCTCTCTATAAAGACGTTCGGAACGGTCGTAAAACTGTAGGTTCTTTTCGTGTATCACTGTGTCAAGCACAACAGGAGTAGTTGTAGAGGGGTCGCCTACAACCGAAACCGGCTAAGGCACTTGAAGAAGAAGAAGTGTTTACAAACTCTGGCTATCTAAGGAACTGCGGAGGATTTTTCTGCATTTTGAAAATCGAAATCATAAATTTAACTCAATGATTTTCAATCTAATTCGAAGGACCATATTTGTGACATATTAATGAATAAATTTACTCGACGCTATTGCTGAGTTTAAGTATGAGGTTTCTTCAGTTTCTGATCACAAAAAAAACTTTGCAACTGCTAGAAATAAAATTATTCATGAATACATTTGGTACTTAGAATTTCATTGAAGATCATTCATACAAATTCACAATTTTGATTTTTATATATTATATATATATATATATATATATATATATATATATATATATATATATATAAAGTCAATAAGTTTCTTAAACCTTTTTATTGAAATATGCTTAGATGAAGTGTTAGTGGGTATTAGGGTTCATTGATGTCCACTTAGAATTTATTCAAAATTTACTCCCAATTTTGTTTACGTTTCGGCTAGTTTCCAATTCTTTTTCAAAACATTGATTCAAACACGAACACAAACACATTTCTCTTCACCACATACAATATGTAACAAATAAATAAAGAAACTGACATTAGCAACTACTATATGTCAACATGATCTGGTATCCATCATTATCTGTTAACAAACTGAAAAAAAAAATCGTATAAATATATATATATATATATATATATATATATATATATATATATATATATATATATATATATATATATATATATATATATATATATATATATATATATATATATATATATATATATATATATATATATATATATATATATATATATATAGTATCATCCACATAATTTGATTACAATGTTAAAATACACCAACTCCACAGACACATACCACAAATTTAGTAACAGAAAAAAACCACCAAGTCTCAGGGAGGTGTACAGCATCGAATTTGGTGGAAATCAAACCAACACACAAAGCTAATCGAAACGATACAGCGCCAGCGTTAACCATACGCTGTGCCAATGCGCTTCCACATTTGATCCCATCATTCCCCAGTAGATTTCTTATTGCTTATGGGAGACATTCTAATAAAATATCTTATTAAATAATAGCAGTATCTGGTGATTCGTTCTGAGTTGATGTACTAACTGACCAATATTTTCAATTAGTTCTGAATATGGCTATGCACTCATTTAGTAGGTATGGAAAAGTTCAAATAAATTGCTGAAATGTCATATTTGTGAGATCGTTACGGTATCCTTGAAATTATTTTGTCACAACTGAAAGAAGATAATTTTGGTTAGCTTGAGTTTTCAGTTCTCAGAGCTTCAATAGTATAATCTCATAGCTTATATAAGTTTTCATACATATTGCTATTTTACGCTCCTGATCAAAAATCTTTCATATAATATTACATAACCAGATATTTGATCTACTCATCAGTTTCTATATCACGTTTTCACTCGTAGCACCTCATCTTGAATCCGTAATGTAATGTAATAATTTAAATTAGGGCCAGTCACCCTTTCAGGCAACCCGCTTTGGATGTGCACGTTGATTTTATCACAACATGGATGATTTCATCCAATTATTATCTGACGCAAGCATAATATTGGATAACCAATTAAGCAGTTTCTTAGCAAATAATTGAAGCGTTCGGAATATAATATATACAGTAACTGTGTATGAGTATGAGTCTGTTATGCTGTTTTGTTTATCTATTTAGAATTCGAACACAAAAATACAAGTGAACCTTGTACAAGGCATCAAGGCTTCAGAAATCATCCCTCTAAATTCGTTTCTGATGCTACGAAACCATCGATATATATCTGCCACTTGGAAAGAGATCAAACTCTCAACATTGTATATGGCCAACTCTAGCAAAAATCAAATATTCGTTTGATGTGAAGTTTATTATTCAAAATAAAGAGTTTCTGAAATATACAGAAATTAGAAACAATAAAAATTGAACACGAGGAAATTTCATTTTATCATACTTTATTCCTCAATATTGGAAGAGCTTCTTTTACTCTATGGACCTACTGTTTAACGACAGTTCTGAATAATTATAGGCTTGTGAACAATGTACAGGGTGGCCAGATAAGAATGCAAAGAGCTATATTTCGTAAACTATTCATCGTAGAGACTTACGGTGACTTACGGTGAAAAATTTTATTACTAAAGTGGCCAAAACAAAATACTGGAATTTTTATGTTCCCAAAATGGCCGCCAGGAGGTGTAAATGCCATCTAAAACTTTTAAAGTGATTTTTCTCTGAAATTCACGAGGTAAATGTATCACAAAAACATATACTTTTTTAAAGTTAACTCTATTCGAGTAACTTTTGTTTTACACTCTTTGACGTATCTATTGAAATGAAGTGGTGGGGGGTGATTCAATGTCTTTTTGAATAAACAGCTATAACTTCTAAACTACTGAGCGTATTTTAACAAAGTTGGTCTCGTTTGGAAAAGCATATCTGTCATATTTCAAATTTTCAGCGATGGCGCTTGAGCGCGTTTTTTGATATAATAATAGAAAATTGCTAATTTCCTTGAAAAATTTAATGCAATAATATGAATTTTTTCCGATAACAATGAAGTGTGATGATACCAAAATAGGCAAGTGAAAATCGCATCTCGGTATCTTATTTCAAGCCTTAGATATCGAAGAAAGAATATATAGTCATCATAAAATTTTGAGAAGACGTCATTACACCTGTATTTATCATATTGTCTTTTTTCAAGAATCAATGATAAAATATCATATTTTTGTGATTCCCAAATAATAAATAGTATTCTTAGTTCAAAATATCTTTAAAAAACGTGTAGAAGCAGAGTAAGCAATGAAAATAATATGCAAGTGCAGGATAGTCACAATATGAAGAGACCATAGATGAAAAACAAAAGACTGAAATAAACTTGTCAACAAGTATTAAAGTTATTCTTTTAGTGACAGTATTAAGAGTTTTTTGGCACTGTAGTATTTTTAGTGAAATTGAAACTTGCATATGATCCCTTTAAAATGGGAAGAATAGAAGAACGTGATATACCCAGAGCTACCGACATTGCTCTAGAATTAACGTGGCGATTCAATTCTACGTATGCTAAAACATTAACAATCGTCTTCCGATGTTCTTCCCGCGTGTCTTCGCAACTTAGGTCCAAAGCTGCCAGTATGACGCAAATTTCACACTAAGCGCGGAAAAATTCTTGCATCGCGTAGACGCCGATTTGGATGTCGAGATCTGTATACTCTTTGTGCCAATGCAGCATTTTGAAGACATTCAAAATATAACGCAATCATATCAACAGCCTCCTCGTTTGTAAAAGGCATTTTGAAAATTTTCAGTCCTTACTTTTATGTGCCACAAAAACTCTTCACACTGTCACTATAAGAATAATTTTGATACTTGTTGACAAGTTTAATATTTTCAGTCATTTGTTTTTCATCTTTGGTCTCTTTACATTCTGACTACCTTGCACTTGCATACTGTTTTCATTGCTGACTATGCTCCTACACGTTTTTTAAAGATATTTTGAACTAAGAATACTATTTATCATTTGAGAATTATAAAGATATGACATTTCGTCAGTGTTTTTTGAAAAAAGACAAAAAATTAGAATAAATACAGGTATAATGGCGTCTTTTCAGAATTGTATGATGACTAAATTTTCTTTCTTCGATATCTTAGGCTTGAAATAAGATACCGAGATGCGATTTTCACTTGCCTATTTTGGTTTCATCAAACTTTATTTTTATCGGAAAAAACTCATATTATTGCATTTAATTTTTCAAAGAAATTAGCAATTTTTTATTATTATATCAAAAAACGCGCTCAAGCGCCATCACTGAAAATTTGATTTATGACAGATAATATTTGATGACTCAATGAATGCTTTTCCAAATGTGACCAACTTCGTTAAAATCCGTTCAGTAATTTAGAAGTTACAGCTGTTTATTCAAAAAAACATTGAATCTCCCCCCACTACTTCATTTCAATGTTCAAAAAGTGTAAAACAAAAATTACTGGAATAGAGTGAACTTTGTAAAAGTATATGTTTTTGTGATACATTTACTAGGTGATTTTCAGAGAAAAATCACTTTAAAAGTTTTAGATGGCATTTACGCCCCCTGGCGGCCATCTTATTTCCAGGATTTTGTTTTGGCCACTTTAGTAGTAAAATTTTTTACCGTAAGTCTCTACGACGAATAGTTTTGGCCATTCTGTACATTACCAAACTACTAATTCTCAATAGAACCACTGAAACTCATAAATATTCACACTCATCCCATGATATGAACCCATCACGCTTATTTCACATACGGTCACTCAAGCTCTTCTCACAGAAGGAGAGTGTTTGAAACCACTGCCAATATTTGAGAATTGAACAAAATACATAATTTTCTATAATTTTTCGTTAGTTAATTTTTTTGAAATTCCATGAGCATTCTGATTTCAAGTATCAATAAGTTGTGAAGCTTGTATTCTGAATAATAGCCGTTTTTACATTCAAGCATAAACAATAATTCAATTTATGGTTCAACAACGAAAGACGGGGACATTAACAGTTACTGAATTCTACTCATCTCCCTTGAGTATTACGTTTGCAGCATTCACTTGCGGCTCATAATGCTAATAAAACTAGTCGGTATTCTGGTAAAATTATAATTACTATTGAAGCAACTATAAAATAACATTAGAAGTTTCTCTAGTAAAACATTCAGGAACAACCAACAATTTATAATCAAATATTCTTATTAGATTAGAAATCAATTGAATAACTAATTATGAGGATCAATGATCTTACATTATGTAAGTAAATGATTTTTTTTGTTTAGTTCCAAATTCAACTTGTAAGGTAGGTATATGAAAAATTGCTATAATTTTGATTCCACAATATTGACCATTATTTGATAGAATGTTCAGTTTGATTGGAATAAAATGATAGCTTTCTGCTATAAAATTTAGATGTATCATATTTTATTGAGTTATTTAATCAAAAATAGTATGAAAATAGAAAACTTTTAATACAAAAAAATATAGAAATATTTAAAAGGAAACATCTTAATCTCGTAAGGTATGATCAGAAGAAAGTTTACTCAATCGAGTGTGGCAAATTATGCGGAAAATTTTCTCACAGTGAAACATTTAGATGAATAGTATAAACATGTTACGTACTCGAAATTTTTGTTGCTTTTTTTTCTGTTAATTAGTTTATATGGTTTTATTGATTACGTTATCATTCAAAAACTCATATGATTGCTTGATTTGATATTACCTGTTTTAAGAAGAACTAAAAGTAACATGAAGAGCCTTCTTGAAGTTTCCATGATTGTCAGCTATTCTAAAACACTATCACTAACAACAAACAATGAATTGAGAGACCATTGGAACTTTGAAAGAACACTAAAGAAATCCATCATCAGTAATTAATTTTCTAGCACAAAATTTTTTTCAGTTAAGTACACAGCTTCTTGAAGAATTCAACACTTTGGTTCACACTTTCATATCATGAACACTTCAACGAGAAAGAGAAGAAGATGAAGACAACTCACTAGAATTATTCACGGATACTATTCTATTCAAATTTTAGAATTTTTTTATTCAAAACTTTTCTCTACTTAAGAATTAAAACTAATTCATTGGAAATTGATTAACTATTCAGATTTTGTCCTTATATTCTTTATTTATATTTAAACTAGTCTGCAATTAATCAGTGCTTTGGGATAGCAGTGTAGATTTTATCCGGCGGAATGCGAGATGGAAACCATCGATAGCACATAACGTGAAGCGGGTGCACCTTACTTTGCGACGGTCGGAAAGCAAGTGGCGTCGGGGTGCCTGGCATCCCTTCTGACCCCAAGCGCGTGCGTCTTTTCTCTAATTTGATTGTGATTATACTTATTGGTGATATCCTGGTTCCGAAGAATGCAAAAGCTATGTGTTTCACTGAGATTTTGAACTATGTATGGATGTATTTGTTGAGTATATCCTTTTGCTTTCAATGACCATATTCCGAATGAAACTGATTTTGATTTCAGCGGTCACCTTATCGTTCTCTAACTGGTTTTACCTATATCAAGACTGTTTCATCGATATGTTTCTCTGCTCAAGAACCTTAATCAGGTATGACTTGAAAATGTCACATGCTGGTGAGAAAATAGATCCTGTATGTTGAAGATTCTGCGCATGCTAAATTATTCGATGTCGTCGATTACTTGTAATGTGTTCGTTATATAATTCTTATACATATATATATATATATATATATATATATATATATATATATATATATATATATATATATATATATATATATATATATATATATATATATATATATATATATATATATATATATATATATATATATATATATATATATATATATATATATATATATATATATATATATAATAGTAGCTATCTTCGGTTGTTCCGGACGTACGAGTTCTCGTTGCCGAAATATTTTTGTCTGTCTGAAAGATGTGGTTCAATTATTTCTGACTGGTGGCGCTGTGTCAAATTTATATGCCATGGAGTTACTAGAAGAAATATGTATGACCGTTTGAAATGTTAGTTTGGTTATCACTTTCGGTGGATGGATGATACTGATGAAACAGTCTGTCTATCAATTTCCAACGATTGCGATAAACAAATCAACATTTCTAACAATTATTGTCTAGGGTAGATGTGGATCTTTCGATGCTTCGTGAACTATTATAACCAGCTCCGCTAGGAGGTTTGTTTGATTAGTTTCAAATAAATGTCCTAGTTCACTTAATATTGTAACCACTGGCGTGTTTTCCGTTTAACACGAGTAATTCTTACTTATATTTGTTTGCCATTGCGATAAAATTCGGAGCGATTGCTGCTTGCGGTGTGTGAATGTTGAATCACATCGAATTGATGTGTCAACTTTACCCTGGCAGATATAGTAGCCACCTTCGGGTGTTCCGGATGTACAAGTTCTCGTTGCCGAAATATTTTCGTCTGCCTGAAAGATGTGGTTCAATTGTTTCCGACTGGTGGCGCTGTGTCATATTTATATGCCATGGAGTTACTAGAAGAAATATGTATGACCGTTTGAAATGTTAGTTTGGTTACCACTTTCGGTGGATGGATGATACTGATGAGCCCCAATAAGGGCGAAACAGTCTGTCTATCAATTTCCATCGATTGTGATAAACAAATTAACATTTCTAAGAATTACCGTCTAGGGTAGATGTGGATATTCCGATGCTTCGTGAACTCCTATAACCAGCTCCGCTAGGAGGTTTGTTTGATTAGTTTCAAATAAATGTCCTAGTTCACTTAATTTTATAACCACGGGCGTGTTTTCCGTTCAACACGAATAATTCTTACTTATATATATATATATATATATATATATATATATATATATATATATATATATATATATATATATATATATATATATATATATATATATATATATATATATATATCTATATATATATATATATATATATATATACAGTGCTTTCATGATGAAAGGAACAAATTCATTAAAAAATTAGGTTTCTATTTCATGTTAAAATCCTCGGACAGGTCGATTAGTATTTTTATTTGGGCATTTTTCGCAATAAAAATTTTGTATACAGGGTGTCTCATTCAAGAGCTATGGCTTTGTCATTAGTTTTTTAAAGGTAATACCCTGTATATTATTTCACTTTACAATTCTACGATAAATTCTTATCACTTTTTGTGAACATACCATATGCCTCAACTCGATGGATTGCCAGAAACGGAGATAGTGGGTAATGAGAGGTACGATATGAAAACACACAAATGTAATTACTAATTTAATTTTTACATATGTTCAATCTGTTGTCCGTTTACTTCGAGACATTTTTGAAGTCGATTCAATGTTTCCCGTTGCACATTTTCAATTACTTCTGGACTGATAAGTCTTATTTCCTGCCTGATTCTCTCTTTTAAAACATCAATATTATTTGGTCTATTCAAATAAACTTTAGACTTCAAATAACCCCATAAGAAAAAATCCAATGGGGTTATGTCCGGTGATCTTGGCGGCCACTCAATCGGACCTCTCCGTCCTATCCATCTGTTGGGAAAAGTTGCATCAAGAAATTGTCGAACAGCGATTGAATAGTGAGGAGGTGCCCCATCTTGTTGAAACCATATCTCGTTATTAGGTATGTCAGGATCTTGTGGGTTAGGAAACAAAACAGCTAAAGCCGGAATGAGTTCGAACTGGAGAAAGTTCAAGTACTCCTCTCCGTTTAGTGTTCCTTCAAAAAAATAGGGACCAACTATACGATTTCGAACAATCGCTGCCCATGTATTAATTTTTTGAGGCCGCTGTGTGTGGCATTCTTGCATCCAATGAGGATTCTCGGTCGCCCAATACCTACAGTTTTGTCTGTTGACGTGGCCATTTAAAGTAAAGGTGGCTTCATCAGAAAAAATTATGTTTGTAATGAAATTTAGATGTTGATTATGAATTTCAAGAATCTGCTCACAAAACTGTACTCTGCGGTCAAAATCGTCTTCTAATAATTCATGTACCAGCTTAATTTTATAGGGATGATACTTATTTACCTTAAGTATTTTATGCACGGACCCTACTGATAAATTGAAATTATTGAAATTGTAGTATGGGATGTGTGAGTGTTAGCTTGGGTTTCTAGTAGAACGTTCAGCACTATTTCTTCAGATACTCTCGGTGGTCTTCCTTTAGGTAAATTTCTAACGTGGCCGTATCTCCTGAATTTTGATTCAATTTTGCTGACTGTCGATCTAGTAATTGGCGGACGATCAGGATGATTTTCATTGAATAGATTGCAGACTTCTTCTTGTGAACGCACCCTATCTCCAAAACCAATCATCATAAGTACTTCAATACGTTCTCTCTCAAGTAATTGCATTTTCTTAAACAATGAAGTAGTGTAGTGCCTGGAGCGTTAAAAACGTGAAAACTGCGGACTATACAGCACCAGTGAATGAATTCAGATGGTACATGTGAAATTTCATTCTTCAGATTTAATGACAATGTTTACCTAAATTTTTTTTGTACTTTTAATCCACATTTTAAATCTCCAGGTGCTCCACTATCTCCGTTATAATCTGGGAATCCATCAAGTTGAGGCATATGGTATGTTCACAAAAAGTGATAAGAATTTATCGTAGAATTGTAAAGTGAAATAATATACAGGGTATTACCTTTAAAAAAACTAATGACAAAGCCATAGCTCTTGAATGAGACACCCTGTATACAAAATTTTTATTGCGAAAATTGCCCAAATGAAAATATTAATCGACCTGTCCGAGGATTTTAACATGAAATAGAAACCTAATTTTTTAATGAATTTGTTCCTTTCATCATGAAAGCACTGTATATACATATATAGATATATATATATATATATATATATATATATATATATATATATATATATATATATATATATATATATATATATATATATATATATATATATATATATATATATATATATATATATATATATATATATATATATATATATATATATATATATATATATATATATATATATATATATATATATATATATATATATATATATATAAACATCCAAAAATGTCTCCACATTCGAGGTAAATAGATTCTTTCTACTCCACCTTCAAATGAATTGCTTCGATAAGTTAAATCGGAATTCAAAACCTGCCTATTCTTCAAAGTTAACACGTGATCTGAACATCTGCTAACTATATGTGAGATACAGTCTTCCGATCGAATTTACTCACATACAACTTCAATGATTTATCCATACTATCTGCTCTGAAAAATGATTCTTACATATTGCATAGACATATATTCTCTCTATCATGTTAACAAATTAAAAGCTTTATCAATTTAATTTACATTGGTTTGAAATTTTAAGCTTGAATACTTTATGAAATATCCATATGCTATATCCATAATTTATTTTCACTTTTAGTTGAGGTGTCACTTAATTTCATAAACTTGTATTAACTTTATCACAAAAAAATATGACTGATTTCTAGTTTCACACTATTTGAGTTAAGGAGTTCCACTTTTAGTGAAAATTAATAATCATCCTTAAAAATGAAATATGTAGTACATACTTACCTGAATAACTTTCTCTTTGAATATGAACACGATATGAGGTTTACTCATTTCAATGTGTAACGACACAAGTGTCTTAATGAGGTTAACTCGCGTGTATTGTACAATATTTTATCTACTCCTAACCGGGATACTTATTTTTGTAAGATTCATTTTTATTATAATTATTTTCACCTTGATACCTTTGTTCAAATAAGTACCTGAAACACCATGCATGGCAATGTCAATTTGATATTAAATAATATTGATGTCACTTTAAAGTCAAGTTTCAAAAATTGTAATCTAAAATGAGCGATTCAGAAAGTATTCCTTCTGATATTGAAGAAGAGGCATCGAGAGCCATTTCTGGATTGCTACCAGAAAAATTCAGGCAGAAGTATGAGTCTGTACACCATAAGTATTTTATTTTGGTAGTCATCTAATGAAAAAGTGCGGTAATAAAAATGCGTGAGTTGAGAAGCTCTTAACTCACTCAAAATGCGTGCGGTAAGAGCTTCTCAACTCACTGGAGTAGATAAAATATACTTACTACATAATTCATTTATCACGATAATTTTTTCGTATGAAACTTAACCTGAAACAAAATTCTGCTACTACATATGAGTGACAAACATGCTATGATAAGATTAGGAATATTTTTTTTGATTGAATTAGAAAGCCTGTAGAGAAAATAGTTGATGAATTAAGGAAAAAAAATTCAGGCCTGTCCCAGACGGTCATAAGAACTATAGCGATCTGATATCTTCTTACTTGATTCTTTCTGATTCAGCACATATTGAAAATGGAAAGAATTTTCAATCAAATATATTAAATAAATAATTAAAAATAAGTGAAAACCCAATAGAAGTGGGTATTGAGTGTCTATTCAATTTAACAATTCAAATAATTTTCATTTTGTATAAAGCTGATCAAAATAAGTAGATGTAATATATTTATGTAACCTATATTTCATATTTTATAGAGTACTAATATTCATTTTATAGACGGTTCAATACCTTGAGACACATGCAAACAACATGAAACACTCGAATCGAGTAGAAAAAACTTTCCTTCGCAAATAATTCGAACTTTCAGTTTTAGCAAGAAGTTCTTCTCGATAAGTAATCTGCTCCGAGTTTCTCATTAAATCTACCAATTCTAATTATGTACAACTGTGGGATAAGATTCGGCAAGACCTTTTTAATGATTTGCAACACTTGGTGGTCCGACCCTTCCTTATAGCAGGAGAGCCCTCTACGGGGTCAACTTTTGTGTGTTGATCCATTTTTCACCTATCTCAGACGAATAGCAAACCGGATCATGGCGCAATAGGATGCTCATATGTTGCTCTACAATCCCGCTGCCATTTATTTTCAATTGTGTCGCCAACATGGTCAAAAGGTCCGTTGAGAAATGGTCAGTTTGGTAAAATTTCTCCAAAATTTAAAGAGAGATTAAAAAAGATATAACATGAGGAGTGAGTCTGTTCGTAATTTGAAAGGTGAATATAGCAAGGATTATGCAACTATGTCGAGGCATGTGTAAGGTGAACCGCAGCTCCATGGAAGTCCATATTCCCTATTGAATGTCGAGAGCGTTGAAACTAATTGAGATGTCATCTGGATTTCTTTTTGTTATTTATTACAAGAACACTTTGACTCATACAAATAAACAGCTTCGCAGAGAAAACGAATTCTTACCGAGAAAACATCCCTTCCTGCTGTAAGTATCTTTTGATTCAAATTTACTTTTGAAAACAAAATCATTGATTCATATACATAGATGTAAGTTAACGCATCAGCGACTGGCTGATGCATATATTTAATGAAATCATAATCGTTACATTCGATGAGGTTACTGAAATAAGTGTTGAAAAATAAGTCCTAATAGAAGTCAATCGCGGCAATATATATTATCATTTTCTTTCTTCAGTAAATTATTCGGAGAAATATTTCAAAAAAAATAGACTCATAAACTATTGTGTTCAATAAGCCTACCCTAAGCAAATTGATTATTGAAAACAAGAAACCCTTAATAATAATATAATTTCATTTTGAAAACATCCTAAAAATGCACTGGTAGGTAACTGGTGGAAATAGAAAGCATTTTTTCTTTGATTGCCAATTTCAGAGAAAAATTTATTGATTAGTGTTTCATGAAAAATACCTATTGTAGGTTTCTTTTATTATATGTTAGGTTTTTTTTATTTTGAAAATTCGGTATGTATTTTTTCAAGACTATTCAGAACATGACAAAGTTTTTTAAGACTTATACCGAGGCTTGGCCATGCTTGTTTTGGTATTGACCAATACCAAGACGCCTTTATTTCCCGACACTAAGAAAAAGGCTCGCCAGTCTTGCGAAGTCCTAATCGAGATAAGATTATATGGTCTATATTTCGTCACTCATTGGTGACTTTTTCAGTAGTATCTACAAGAATAGAAAAACATAAAAGATGAATGTGATTCACTCACCAAAGTATGAAATAAATCACATTTATGTTGAATTAAATGAAATTATATACACATTAACAGCCAGATAAACAATTATGTTGCTGATCAGACAGGCGCAACATGTCTAGCCAATAAGTACAAATAAAATGAAGCATAGCGTGATCAACAAAATGGAAGAAAGAGACTAAATAAAAAGAGTAATAATTCTAAAATATCATCAGTTAGTCGGCTATTCCATATCAGATCTAAAATTTACAATGTAGTCTCTTATTGCCAATATATATAAATTTTTTATGCCAATATATACAAATATTTCACTTGTATAGTGACTCTCCAATTCCTATACCTTGACATCTGAGTAGCCAAAGCAGTGATCATGATCAGTCTTCGAGTAGTATTCCACTATAGCGCAGGGTTTTTCACATAGACGGTGACATCTTCAACTTTTGTAAATAAATTGAAATTTTTAATGATGTGATATTTGATTCTTTCCAAGCTAGGAAAATCCTTGAAACAGGAAATAGTTTGTTGAGATAATTTATTTATAAATGTAAGTTTCTTTCATTTGAACTGTGTATTAGAATCTTCAGTTGGGACGTCAAAAATGTTTGAACTGTAAATCGGTCTTCTCAAAATATGCCTTGGAGAACTAATATTTATCAAAGTTTCTTTGAATTGCGCCTTCGAAAAGATTCGTAACATAAATGATTGATTATATTTTTAATGTGTAGTTTTGGTTAGTACGATGATATGAGAAATGGTTTAGTACTCGCAGATGCTGCTTTATTTCATAAAAGTCCGAGAAAATCACATCTTCGTCAGTCGTTATAAGTTCCGTGTCCAAAAAAGAAAAACTACGATTTTTTACAATCTTGCTAAAGTATCGCCTCATTAATGCAATTTTATTGTCTCGAAAACACTGCATATTTCGTTAATTCTAGAATTAAATCCATGAAGAATTAATTGTAACAATGTAAACATTTCATCAGAAAATTTGATGTTGATTCGCTACTTGTTTGTATTGACAAAAATTGATACCTGTAAAATAATAATTAATTCTCTACTTGAAAATAATTTCTAATACTCATATATTAATATTTATATAGAGTATGTTACTAAAATATACACTGGTACCTCACTTTGTCAACAATTTCCTCAAACACCACATTCACAATTCCGTCTTTATTAATGAAACAACAATAAATTAACACTGTTTGAAACTAATTAAATCAATAAAAAAATAGCGCTTACGAGTATTATGACCCGCAAGGCTGATGGCTTGTTAAACTAATACGCACATAGGACCAGTTGACAGGCACGTCTAGCAACGCAGTCGTGTCGGACACACTTTTAGGCCTATCTTTAATTCGCTAAGTGTCTGGAATGTAACGTGAAATAAGGAGCTTCGTTCCTATAATACAAAAGAACTTGTGATCAGCAGAGCTTTATCACTAAGTTCGTATTTTCGCGCGAAATGCATCGCGTATTCTAGTAGATTTAAATCGATTTTGAAAAATCACGATTGAATAGCCAACCGAATTGGAAAGTAGAAAATAATTTATATGATTGTCTTGGTTTAGTAGAAATGTTGAAGTACGTGCCAAACTTCAAACCTCTAATTTAATCTGCAGAAGCTGTGGAGTATGGCAATTTTTCAAAAACCACGAAACAACAAGAAATATTCTCGTAAAAATTTCGGCGTTTGAATAAATTGAACCTGATTTTCGTTGTTTTCTTCTTCTCGGTAAACCACCGCAGGTATAAAAGTTCAGCTCATATGTTGTGACGCGAACCGCTGGAGATGTCAATATATTCTGGAAAAGATATTCATATCAAAATTTAGAAAAATCTACATGGCAAAATCATCAAAAAGCTATCAAAATTATAAATCATTGATGACTTTACACAGTTCAGTGAAAATAAAATAAACAAATCTCAATTTAGTTATTAAATCAGTGGTATTTTTCATCAGTTCAAGAAAATACGTGAATTACATTAATAGAAATTTTGAAGACAAGTATTGACGAACATTTGGAGATAGAAAAAAAAATTATTTCAATAAGTTTTGTTGCCTGTCATATAAAACAATTCAATAATTTCCATGCATATATTCAAAAATCAATTGAAATACAAGAGTTGAATATTTTTCACAATTTTTCGCATGAACTTTCCATAACCTACATAGTTTCATTCAACATGAGTTGTTTTATGGATCATATTACATCTAACTATAGAAACAGTATTGAAAAGTTTTTAATTGGTGGTTATATGCAGAAATGCTTTCGAGATCACAATTGAAATTCGTGAAAATGAAACATGTTGTTCTCGACATAGTCCAAAGTTTAGTAGCAGAGTTTGGTACCTACTGCTGTGTATATTTGTCGCTTATATTCCCACAAATAAATTATCTGTTGTCAGGAATTTCTATATATCCCTTGACCCCTCATTTTTCCTGTGTCATATCTACCTAATGAATTTGAAATAAAATGAAATATGCAGTCGTGCCCAAAGTTATCAATGAGTTATTATTCCATAATAAAAGACTATCCAATGTTGATTACCTGGACCGTTCAACATGGGGCTGAATATAATTATTTCAGTTAATTTGAAGAAACCAATTTCGATGGGACATTGTGAATTTGATGCAAATTTATGTCAATAAAAACTAGCTTATCATCTTCTGGAGAAGGGTCTTCTCATTGCTTGGATTATCATCAATATGTAAGGCCAGATATAAAATATTA
Source organism: Cynegetis impunctata (assembly GCA_030704885.1). Classification (NCBI taxonomy): domain Eukaryota; kingdom Metazoa; phylum Arthropoda; class Insecta; order Coleoptera; family Coccinellidae; genus Cynegetis; species Cynegetis impunctata. The sequence goes on along the minus strand of JARQZK010001533.1, from coordinate 90,964 downwards.
TTCTCATATAGATACGAGGTATAAGTACATAAGTTTTATAGATGTTCTCCTTCTGATTTACAACGGTTGGCACACCTAGAGTAGAAGGTTTATTTACTTCAGTATTTCAGATAGTATTATGGCAGATATTTTTTGTGCTTAACTGATGTTTCGCCTTAATATATATATATATATATATATATATATATATATATATATATATATCTATATATATATATATATATATATATATATATATATATATATATTTATATATTGTTGAAATTGAAATTTCTAATATAATATATATATATATATATATATATATATATATATATATATATATATATATTCAGAAGGTAAGGGAATCGACTGAAAGTTGAATATTAATCTCTTTATTCCATGCCAAGCTTTCGAAAACACATTTGTTTCTTCCTCAGGGCTACTACAAAGACAGTTCACAATTAGCATTGGTTTTTTTTAATTTTTAAAATTGTAATGAACTTACGGAAAATGAGATCAACAATGTTTCTCTATTATAGTGAAAATGATCATTAGATTGGCTAAAATAAAATTATACTATATTAATATCACATCAGCAAACTTATCTCATAAAAACAAAACGACAATTGACATCACTTAATCATTCAAACATATGACAGAAATTCTATGGTGTCATATGTTTGAATGATTAAGTGATGTCAATTGTCGTTTTGTTTTTATGAGATAAGTTTGCTGATGTGATATTAATATAGTATAATTTTATTTTAGCCAATCTAATGATCATTTTCACTATAATAGAGAAACATTGTTGATCTCATTTTCCGTAAGTTCATTACAATTTTAAAAATTAAAAAAAACCAATGCTAATTGTGAACTGTCTTTGTAGTAGCCCTGAGGAAGAAACAAATGTGTTTTCGAAAGCTTGGCATGGAATAAAGAGATTAATATTCAACTTTCAGTCGATTCCCTTACCTTCTGAATACAAATAAGTACGACTGTGATATTAATTCAAATATATATATATATATATATATATATATATATATATATATATATATATATATATATATATATATATATATATATATATATATACATACATATATATATATATATATATATATATATATATATATATTATATATATATATATATATATATATATATATATATATATATATATATATATATATATATATATATATATATATATATATATATATATATATATATATATATAACTGGGATTGAATTCTCGCACATCACTTGTTGAAACATTATGAAGAATAAAGTATAAACTTTGAAATAAAAAACACTTGGCTTATGTTTCACTATATAAAAATATTTAGATACTGTATTTAGCAGTAACGAATAGTCGACATGTTTCGAGTTATGAACTCATCAAGACTGACTACAGGAGAGTATTACATTCTATTTTATAAAACAGACGAAAGCAAAAGTGATACCTGAAAATCAATCTGTTCGTTTACAAGGGGTAATTGGCTATTATATGCGGAACTTATTTCGAGAACTTCAAGAAGGGCAAGGCGCTTTCCTTTGTTATCTGAATGAAACAATTGGGTTTTGTTGAAATCCGGGAAATGATTGAATTTCATACAATGTTCAGAGAAGCCAGTGGTATTTTTATTTTGTGAAATTGACTTTTTATGTTTTTCAACGCGAATGTATATATTCCTTCCTGTTTGTCCAATACAGAAAGCAGGACATTCGTCGTAAAATATTTTCTAAACACCACTGTTTTCTCCGATGTTAGATTTTTCTTTATTATTGGCCAATAATAACTTCAAGTTTCTTTTATTTGTAAAAATTGTTTTATCGTTATTTTTCAAGAGTCTGTTACAAATTTTTTTACTCAAATTAGGCACATAATTTATTGGGAAGTATTCTTGTTCTTCATTAATAGTTTGCGAGGGGTATACTGAATGCAACAGATACTTCATTCAATTTTTTCCAATGAGCTTATCGATAATGGAATAGTGAACAACCTATGTATGAACGAATGAAAAGCTCTGAGTTTTATTTTAATGTATGGGTTACTGTCGCTGTGAATTAAAGTATCTGTGAAGGTTGGTTTTCTATAAATGTTGAAAGTGAGAGAATTCAAATTCGACTATTCGTTACTGCTAAATACAGTATCTAAATATTTTTATATAGTGAAACATAAGCCAAGTTTTTGTATATATATATATATATATATATATATATATATATATATATATATATATATATATATATATATATGTATATATATATATATATATATATATATAAAATATACAGATGTATATATATATATATATATATATATATATATATATATATATATATATATATATATATTTATATATATATATATATATATTGGAATTATTCTTGCATGTGTTGTATTTGTTAGTGATTTATCTATTCTTAGCAAAAATACATCTTCCTGAGTTTGCAAAGTTGTGGGAGAGTCAGATATAAATATATTGCTGAAACTTCAGTATCCAATTAGTAAACAGAAATTTTTGAGGAGTTTTTCCATACTGAGTTTGAAATTGATACTCTTCATTGTTGTGCCAAGCTTCCTATTTTTTTTTCAGGCGTTATTGAAGCCTACTGAAAGCATTAAAAAAATGTATTAGTTAATACAAAGCACACATATAAATCCACAAAAATTCAGACAGAAATTATTTTTAAATACCTTCGATAAATTGATAACCGTCATATAATGATATGTATCTTCTTCTCCGAAGGGGGTCGTGAAGCCGGTTGACTTAAATTGAAATTTTGAAGGTTATGACATCTTCTCTGTACATAATGTTCTAGGTTGGACATCATATCATTCATCCACCGGTTCGAAATATTTGTCAATTCGATGGTCCATTATACTACATTAGGTGAATGCATATGCTTCCCAATCAATCTTTGTCGGTTTTTTTTTGTTTATTCAGTTGTCTTGTTGTTTGATGAAATACATTTCCAAATATCTATGATTTTGCTTGCCATTGAAATTCATAAAATAATCTAATTCGGTAGATACCTAACCTACTATACTTAGCCAAGGCTAATCACACATGCTGGTTTCTCATGTCACTTTTGTGTGCTATGATTATGTCTTTTTATCTATATATGTTTTCTCTCGGATTATCCACATGAGTAGTTAATACTAAGACAGTTCTAATCCACAATGGCGGCCATCGAGGTGGGGGGACCTTTCCGTCTACGTCAAATCGGTATTCAAGATGGATGCTATGACGTCATGGGGCCTGGGGGCCCTCTGTCATCTAATATAGACGCTCCTTCTCCTCGATCCTGGCCTGGGGGGCCCTGACTATCTCTCTCTCTCTCTCATGAGGGTCCTCTCACTCCTTCTCATCGATCCTAGCCCTAGCTGAAATATTAATAAATGAAAAAAGCTGTGTCGGTGTCTGGGATTCGAACCGCAGAATTTCTGCACCAGAGTCTACTACTCAGACCGGTCATCCATCAACCCATTGTTATAATTAGGATTAAGCGAGTGATATAACTAACTTGCGCGACGTTAATCTTGAATCATAGATATCTCAGATCTGTCATACGTCATCCGATCTGTTATTCGTAACTGTCAAATGTCATCTTGAATCATAGATATCTCGGAGCATAGAACTGTAATACGTTAAACATTTAAATTTTGAATACAATTCCAACGCCCTCCCCTCTGTTGGTGAGATTGTGAATGATGAGAATACAGTGACCTGTCATACACGATCCACCATCTGTTGACCAGGTTCTGAATGACGATTATACAGTGATCTGTAAGATCGTTAGTTTTTTTTTATGTTGCTATTAATAGGGACCCAGAGAACTGAAATTTTTTATGAGGGATTCTTCAGGGGGCACCGAGCCCCGCGGAGTCTTCATGTGGGCCCCCAGGAGTCTTCATGTAGGTTCAGGAGATTGAAATTATATGATTTATATGATATATATATATAGATATATATATATATATATATATATATATATATATATATATATATATATATATATATATAGGAATAGGGGGCCCTCAAGTGTCTTCATGGGGTCACAGGAGGTCCCCCATGGAGGCACCGGGCCCCCAGGAGTCTTCATGTTTGTTCAGTAGATTGAAATTATATGATATATAGGACCGTAGGGGAACAGAAATTCTTTTGGTATATAGGAGACCGTCTTCGTAGATTTGGATATCAAATTACATACGTACAAAATAGTTATTTTCTTAAAAATTCATTTCCATTTTGATATATAAAATATAATCGCGTTCGAACGAAAACGGACTGAGTCAATATCAGCTGAGACCGTCTTCGTAGAATTGAAGCCGGTGTCAGCAAATTCTCTGTTCCGTAAGTAAATGAATTAATTAGATACAAGGTCGTTACTTCGTTCTACTGAAGAATTTCAGCATCAGCGTTTTATGTTATATTTCTAAGGGGGTCCATACATAGTCAATCTCGATCTCGATCAGGATTTCATCATTTTGAGACCAGATCCGCCAATCTAACTCATACATTATCAATCTGGATCACCGATCTCGATCGAGATTGACTGTGTACGATCTCCCTTAAAAATCAACAAAGAAATTTCTACATGCTTATTCAACATTTTTGGGCAGTGTGCAAAATCCCTCCTCCACTAAAAACTTCCTTCTAATAATTCTATATGTTGAAATTTTTCTTATTAATTTCATTCCAACTTCAAATTCATTCGAAGCAGCATCGTTAAACTTTCGATCTAACCGTTTGGGTGTGTCTTCCTGTCTTAGTGAAAATCAAGTAAGTGTTTTTCAGTTATACTTCAGAACGTTATTTAATATTTTTTTAATTTGTTTTAGAGATGGATTTATAAGGAAAATTGAACAAAGTTTCATTCCTAGAGAGGAAACCAAAGAAGAAGCTATCCGATCTGATTATCGAGGAGCCCTACAGAATATACGAGGCAAAAATAATTACGTCTCAGTTCGGAGATTCAGTACTTCTAGACTTGGGTGAATATAATGCCTTTTTACCGAAGAGAGTGACTGAAGAATACAGACCTTATATAGGGGAGATTACAACAGGAGAATATTCCATCGTATCCAAGAGAACATTGGAAACCGGAAAAACCCATCCAGCTACAATATTTAAACTTATTAAAAACTAGGTAAATATTATTTATATATTTCCCTCCCAATGATTCTTATATAAGATCGAGATTTAATGTTATCTTCATCCATGTAGATCAAAATTTAATTATTTTGCTGAATATCTCATAATAAAATATCCTATTGTTCATTAGAATAGTACATAAATTAGAACAAGGTCAATTACTCACACGTTATGTACATGCTTATTTCATCATATTAATTTAACTATGTACCTGAAAAAATAGTGTGAATTTGAACAGTGTAAAAACTTTCTCATGATAATTATTAAAGAAATCGAGCATAGGATTGTTCCTACCACTATTATACATATCGTTTGATTAATATAAAATTTTAAAAAAATTAACAGTCTCTTGTATTTCTTATACAGAAATTCTTAGAAAAAATAACCTGGTTAAATATAAGCTTCAATACTCTACTGAAATTAGAGTGTATTCGCAGACTTAATCCACGAGTCATGGTCCTTATCCATGAACAGTCATCTAACCAATACCTTATCTCCTATTTTATGTAATACTTTTTCGACTTAAAATGTATTATATATATATATATATATATATATATATATTTATATATATATATATATATATATATATATATATATATATATATATATATATATATATATATAATATACTTAATTCATGAGAGGTGTTCAAAATGGAGTGAAATAAACATCAATTTCATATACATTTTTTATTATACAAAATTTTCCTTGTCTACATCATTTAATATCTTATTCTTGTTATACAACAAACATTCTAATATGATGTAACTGTTCACTGAAGAACTAATTTTACAGAATTCTGTTATGAGTTCTT
>JARQZK010001533.1:72500-82500 GCA_030704885.1 Cynegetis impunctata | reverse complement strand
TCCTATTTTGTTGAATCAAGAAATAAAGAACGAAATAATTTACAATCACTTTATTCAACCATAGTATATATTTGATATATATAAACACTAATACAGTATAGATAAAACAATATAATTTTACTCATCAAGACATACAAAAAAATATTATTAAATTTTCCACATATCTCTCTCTAGCCTGTATGTAAATCAATATCGCTGTTTTCGTCATCGGAATCAATTTATCTGTCTATGGAAAGTTTCAGTTTTTTACCCTCTTCATTTTTGTATATCCTAAAAACTTTGTGATTGTATTCCGCCTGACACCAAAAATTTTTTATTTGATATAAGAAGGATATATCTCCAGGCGGCATAAATAAATCATACTGACTCTTCATTATTTTAAATTTTGTACTATAGTTATAGTGTTTGAACCAAATTAATAATTTTTTGTAACAGTTTCCGCATATAATTAAATTAAAAGCCCTAATTCTGTAATAGTTTTTGAAAACATAATACCACTCTTGGTCATAGATATCATCCCTACCACGTTTTCTAAAAAATCTACTTTTATCTTTCTCATTCTCTTTTACAATGAATTTCCATTTAATTGAACTGAATTTTTCTAATAACTCTAAAGTTAGGAGTTTTGGAATACCTAATTTAAGTATGTCACAAAAAGACTGGATATTTTCGATAATTTTTTGAATGGAAAATTCTTGAAGAGAAATTAGAGGTATGCTTTGGTCTTGATGATCCATAGTCTCTCTCTAGAACAAAAAAATAATTAAAGTGAATAATGACCCCATGGTAAAGTATCGAACGACGATGGAATTAAATAACGTTTATCGTCGTGAGGACTTAACCCTATTTTACTTTGTTCTATGGAATACAGTGTATGGGAGTAGGATCTGATTGAATTTTGATTAATGACTTTTTCGTCCTTTGGGGGTGGGGGGGGGGGGGGGTGGGGGGGGGGGGGGGTGGGGGGGGGGGGGGGTGGGGGGGGGGGGGGGTGGGGGGGGGGGGGGGTGGGGGGGAGTATACCAACAAGTGACCCTTAAAAGCTACCTGAAAGATCTCTTAATTAAAACCTAGTTGATCCATTAATGAAATCATAAATTCTGTCACTCTTGGAATTATGTCTCGAACAAAATTAATTTAGTTTTAATGATTAGAGCAGCGGCACAAAATGGTTGGTTATAGGTCATTCACTAAACTCATTGTGGAAAAAGACATTTATGAATAATATAGAACATGCTATCCATAACGATCTTTCAGACAAAGTTTTTTATATTGATACCGACATGTAAACCACATAATTTGCTGTTTTGCTGAGACAAATTGACTTCTTCTAAGTATTCTTTAGTTCCATATATAATAATAACGCATTATAAATGAAATAAGATAACTGCTTGAATTTTCCAGACTTGACGTTCTATGAACTCAACAACAAATATTGATTTCTATTCAATCACAAAGCATCACACACTGACGGCGTCATCCATTCTATATATCGAATGTTAAAGATAAGTCCTTGAATTTTATACAAACACATTAAAAATTGAATTCGAAAAAATTGATAGCTACGACTAAAATTGTTGAAAACTACTAGAAACTAAGAAGATTTTTCAATATTTATAGTATTTTATCACCATCAAAAATATATATCATTAAAAAAGTAATAAATATATTGAAAAGGCACTTACTGTAAGAATTATTGAAACTAAACGCCATGAACTGAAAGATGAATCGCCTAAGAATTTTTTGACATCAGACTAATCTCATTCACAGAGATAATTACACTCACCAAAAATTTTACAGAAAACCCAAACACACAAATTCAGAGAGTAGTACAAAGCAGATATCCAGAAAAGTGAGAGATGAACCACGATAGAATGGGATTATCACGAATATTTCTCTCCTGTCAAAAATACCTTGTACATAGAATGCAATTATCGAAAATTACAGCGATAATTGCATTGTAGAAAGCGAAAGAGCCCTGCGATAATTGCATTGTAGACCGATAATTGCATAGTAGCATAGATTATATTACGGTTTTTGATGGCAAGCTGAGAATATATGAATTACTAACGTCAGTTTGACATATTGAAAGTTCATTCGGGAAATATTCCCTAAAATTACACTCGTGCATCAAAATAACCGAATAATTTCGCATTCCAGCGTGCTGTCTTTAAAAAACTGCATTGGGTCATTTTCATATTTTGGAGAAAGAGCCCGACACCGAAGACAAAATTGAAAATGAACTCATGCAGTTTTTTGACAACACAGTGTCATGCAAAATTATCGGTTATTTTGATGCACTTGTGCAATTACTTACGAAAACGGTATCATCCTTGATTTAACGTTTTTATCATAGTATATATAAAACTGTTAATCTCTTGAAGGTCTTATTCGTGTCACTTAATGAATATCTTAGTTATCTCTTTCAATTGAATTATTCTGCTGTCAACTAGTTATTAGACAATGTATCTATCATTTTATGAATTTTTATGTTAATACATTTCACAATGAGCGCCCATGTATTCATTCATTTTCTAGTGAATCCAGTGATTTCCTGATAATGTCAATGAAAGACTCGAGTTCCGTATATATAGATATATATATATATATATATATATATATATATATATATATATATATATATATATATATATATATATATATATATATATATAATTATATATACCGGGTAGCGAGAATGTCTGGCAACAAGGTATTTTCTTTGAAACGATTGAACGTATAATTATCAAATGTTAGGGTTATGCACAGAATTGAATTTTTCGTTTTTCAGAGGTCCTGTCAAACTTAAATGACGTCACCATTCAGTGTACCGCCGCCATCTTGATTTTTTTCAAAAAGCACCGTAGGTCGAGTGATATATCGTAGAAAAGCTGATTTCGTCTTCAAAAATACAGAATACGTACCACTTTACTGAAAAAATAAGAGAAACAATTTTCAAAGGCATACTATGTGATTTTTTAATTCATACTTACAAAAATATTAATAGTTTCCTTACAACAGCAGCTCAAAATGATGGCCACCTGTGTCTAAGCAATAATACAATATGTATTTGAAGCTTTGAATAGAATTCTTTATTACTTATGGAGAAATTGTTTGTATCTCAACATTTGAGAGTTTTTGAATCAGTTATGTCTGTCAGATCAAGTAAGGAGATCTTGTCGGCCACTTAATCACACCTCTTTTTGTTGTACTAATTGTGGACAACACAAGATATGATTTTAGTATTGTCACAAGCCATTAATCGATTTGAATAGCAATTCATATGACCCTTATTTGTCTCCTCGCCTTTTTCTGGATTTTTCAATTTGATGATGAAATAATATCCATCTTCTCCTTGCAAAAATTATATCGGATATTGCATTGCGCCGCATGAGTGATGAATTTGAGAGATTTGTTGAACATCATCCTTTCTGCGACGAAGAATATTATCACGCGAGTTGCATTCTTCGCCAAGTAAAACGATCGTTAAGTACTCCATCAATTATTTTGGTGCGTTGTATTGTCGTTCATGTTGGCCAACAGTGTTTTGTCTACTCTCATATTATATCTTGGTAGTAATCAGTTAGTGTTTTTCAATGTCAATTCTGAGCAATCAAATTGATTCGTTATGGTAATCAATTTCTCGTCTAGTGCCCGTATTAAAGCAACAACGTTTATTCCTTCGCATATCAGTGTTTCTCATGAAATAGATTAGAAGAAATTTACACTATTTCTCCGCGCTCGTGTTCTGAATGTTGACATCGCAGGATGTCAATTGGAAATATTGATTATACTTGCGTATGTTTGCCAAACAACTTTTCGATTCGCCTGTATTACCTACCTGATACCTACGTTGATAATGGTTCGACTGGTGGATGAAATTCTAGTTTTTTCTTTTTTCCACTCGCGCAACACATTTCTGATGATTTATTCTTATATTTAAGGGTACTGCAATACAAGCATCATCCCTAAATTCTTTCAATATCTTAACTTGAATGAATATTGTAATCATAATAAGAATTGGTATTGAATGCAGCAACATTTAAATCGAGCATCGAGTGAGCATGGAGTCCGAGCAGAGCGTACACGAGCAGTTATCAGGCTTGCACCTCGTTGAATAACTTCTTGAGATGATTGGCTTTGAGCAATGCGTACTCGACCGGGGTTCAGTCTCACCTCTGTGAACGTCTGTTTCAGACATACGTACTCAATCAGTGCGTTCTCGAACAGTTTCCTATCTTACTTCCTGTTGCCGTTGGTCGTCAGTTTCTGAAGCTCGTGACGTCTTTCTCCTTTTTACTTGAGATGTAGTTCGGCCAATCACTATTCGTTATGTTGGCATGATACAAATATGACTTATGTGATTAGGTAACAAAATTATAAATACGCAATAAGTTACATTTGACAGCATATACTACAAATTTCTGGTATGCCAAGACGACGCACATTATCAAAATATACTTTTATTATTATTATCTATCGTTTAACAATCAGACACTATAGAAAAAATGACTATGCCTCAATGAATATTATTTCAAATATTATAAAATCGATTAAGAAAACTTCTTTTGTTTACCCAAAATCAACTATACTCTGGCATAAATATATAAATATCAACAAGTATTACATATGCATATTGTAACCTTTAATTGCATTTTTCAGGTGAGATCAATATCTGGCAGCTCGATGATTGAATTCTCATTACTCGATAATACCTTGTTTATTATAGGTACTCTTAATGTCTTTACTATTTTCTTCCACAATTTCATCTTCTTCTTTCAAATTATTCAAGAAAGGTTTTTGGATAACTGAATTAACAAAATGATTCTAACAAAGCTTCTCTGCAAATTCCTTCGTTTTATTATTAGCTCTCTCGCTTCGTTCATACGTTCTAATTTAAATGATTTCAAATTCACAGTCGTTAAAATTGGATGATAAAATAACTATTGATTCACATTCAATGCACTGGATGTTGGTATTGGATATTGATGATAATCCTAGTAGGAATTATATATTTAATTGAGCGGTGTTCACAGGAATAATATTTCTGTAATGCTCTTCGGGCCATCCATTGACCAAAGTAATGGCAATGGATTCCCATTCGTTTTGCATATCTGATTTTCACAATTTCGCCCAGAAATCCAAAAATATTTTCAACAAACTTTTTTTCATATATTTTATTTTATTGGCTTCTCTTCAAATAGGACAAAATACTGTCTAACTACATTTTAGTAGTTGCTATGTTCTTAGCATAGAATATAAGATAAACAAAAGGTTTCAGCAAAAAAAAAACTTGAATATCAAAAATCGTCAAAAGACCCGACTCAATTACCGAAACAATAACTGGCAACGACGGTTATTCACTATTAGGCTTATGCACCGTTTTATCATAAAACGTGGTTTAATGAAACTTGGTTTATGCGTGGTTTAAGACGGCTAAAACGCCGTTTATATTTTGCTGCAAGCGAAAATGTCGAACTAAACTCGGTTTATCAGTGAAAATATCTTAATTAAGATGTTTTCACTCATTATTGTGCCTGTTGCTGTGATGTTTTTTGAAATTCAAAAATTTTAACCTCAAATTCGAAAGTTTAATAACTGAATTGTTCACGTATATCTCAATGTATATATTTTATAGTTATCCCTGAAGAAGTGAAGAAGAAGGTAAAAAAAATACCGAAAGCTTGGAAAACTGAATAAAGAGAATTCATTCATCAGAAGTCCCACTAATTGATAGCTATTTATATATATATATATATATATATATATATATATATATATATATATATATATATATATATATAATCGATGTATTATCGACCGTACTCATAAATAATTGAAGAAGGATTATTATCGGGATTCGGTCCGTGACAAATTAACTTAATCTGTCATATTCTCTATATTTCGTCACTAATTGGTGACTTTTTCAAGAGAAATTGCAATAATACATGAAACATAATATAAGCAAAATAAGAGTTGTAAAATACAAATTTCTCAAACATCAAAAACATGAAAATATATCTCACCAACGCACAAAGTTGGTCACATATTATAAATAGAAATTGAAACATATAAGTACCCAATAACGAGGAGGCACATATCCAAAACAAACAACCCTCTCATTCAATATATCAAAGACTGAATCCTGATATTGGGGTCATTTGCTACCCTTTCTTTTTGGGCTCTGGGTCCTAGGAGGGTTAAGAGGATATAATATTTTAAAATTTTTTTCTCAAATTTCCTAAAATTCCACCTTTTAACCCTCATGAGTTTTTTATTATTACCTGTAAAAGCACAATTTATTCAACTGAATAATACGCATTGTGTGTTTATTCGAATAGTTCATAGTTTTTATCACAACTGTTGGTACCTGAGGCGCATACGAGGATTTTTATTGCACAAAATTAGTGATTTTGTGAAAATGAATCAACTTAAAAATTAAATTTTGAAAAAAGTAACAACAATTGAGAGCTTCACTCTTCTTTAAACACATTTTCACTTAATAAATTTTTTAAGGGTACGCTATACATTGATAAGGAAAAAACATTTCTACTTCAAATTGCGGATATTCCCTCAGAAAGAGAGAAATCGTTCGGACTTAGTGAAGAAACTTATTTTATTTTATGATAGTTTATTTGCAAAATAGATAAACTACTTACAATAATTTAATATATAACTGTTAGTTAACTCTAGTTATAAATTTTGTTCGAAGTCTTCTCACTTATTCCTAATGCACGGCAGGCACCTCTTTCTTGCTTCAGCCGTTATGGTAGCTACTTATTTAAATAGTTGATGGCTACTTATTTGTTGAAGCAGAAATATTTCTCCTTTTTGTTCGATCAAAATGTGATTTTATTATCGTTTATTTGATTCAAAAATTACTTCTTATGATAATTAAATAGTTTGCTCTCTTGGTAGGCATTTTGTTCGAAAAAAAAATATTTTTGCTTAAAAAAAAAATAAACGATATTAAAATAACATTTTGTTCGATTCATTTTGTAACAATGTATACATTCATTAAAATAAATAACACATGACGCACGTTTAAGTGAAACTTCACCTTCTTCAGATGCTAAGAGCACTAGTTATTTCACTGGTGCTCTCAGGCAACTTGATTGCTTTCAAACATTCATAAACACTTCAAACCCTAATATAAAATTCACTTTAGAGATGGAAAAAGATAACTCAATTAACTGTTTGGATTTGAAAACAACAAGAGTAAATAACAAACATAATTTTTAATTTTTCGCAAACCATCACACACCGATAGCGTCATACATAGTACTTCCCTACATCCATTCCAACACAAAACGGCAGCTCTCAATAGTATGGTTCATCGTTCAGTAAATATTCCACATTCAAACACTACTTTCAACATCGAGAAAAATATAACTGAACAAATTGCCGTAAGTAATGATTATGACCGCATAATAATAGACAATATGATAGATAAAAAGTTGTTCAAAAATGCGATTAGCCTAACTGAAAATAATATCAAATATAGAAGCCTCACTTTCATGGGAAATTCAAGTAAAAAACTTGAATCTCTTTTATCTACGCACAACATCAACATTGCTCATCGTACCAGTAATAATTTAGGAAATCATATAAAAAATAATGAATCCAAAGTTCATAAAAATAATAAATCAGAAGTTTATAAAACTAATTGTGGTGATTGTGATAAGTTTTACATTGATAGAACTTTCAGAAGTTTTTAGACTAGAATTTCAGAACACAAACGTAGCTTTGTTAATCAAAAGTCGGATTCACATTATGCAAACCATTGAATCCAAGAAAATTACATATTCAATTTTGATTTTAAAATATTAAATGCTGAAAGTGAGGGAATTAAACTTAAATTTTTAGAATCATTACAGATAAATAAATACAAGCATTCAGGTCTCCTATTGAATAGCCAAATCGATCATACTTCAAGCCCCCTTGTCAATCTTTTCAAAATTACCGAACTACCCGACTAGCAGTTCAGAATGGGTTTTTCCTATTCTACTAATTATTTGTAACCATCCTTGTATTTACCCTTTCCACAAAATTTTTCATCTATTCATTTCTTGTTTTCGATATAACAGATAAACATAGTTAGTTTGCCTTTAGCTTCTGGAGAAGGTGAACTTTCACCGAAACGTGCGTCATGAGTTATTTTATTTAATAAATGTGTGAATAGTTATTATTAACCATTGTTTTAGTATGAATAACTAGCTACCGTAACGGCTGAAGTAATGTAGAGGTGCCAGACTTGCATTAGGAACAAGGAAGATCAGTTCGAACAAAATTTATAACTAGAGACAGTTATATATTGAGTTATTCTCAGTAGTTTAACTTTTGTTCAAATAGGCGGTCATAAGTATAAAATTATTTTTCGAACGATTTCCGTCTTTCTGAAGGAATAAATCTTCGTATGCCTTCGGCACCAACAGTTGTAATAAACACTATTAACTATTTGACCAAGCACACATTACAGAATGGTCATCTGAAAACATAGGGCCTTTACAGGTTTCAATAAAAAACTTATGAGGGTTTAAAGGGGAAATTTGAGAAAAAAATTTCATAAATCATATTTTCTTAACCGTGAGTCTTAGGACCCAGCGTCCAAAGAAAAAAGGTGGCAAATGACCCCAATAATACCCCAAAAAATTCTGGTGCCGAACACAATATTTATATATATATATATATATATATATATATATGATATATATTTATATATATATATATATATATATATATATATATATATATATATATATATATATATATATATATATATATATATATATATATATATATATATATATATATATATATATATATATACATATATATAAATATATATAGAATATATACATATGAAGGGCCAGGGGGAAAAAAGATGAAAGTGACCAAAAAGTGATTTCGAGAAAAATGAAAAACAAAGTTTGATATCTATTAACTCCTTTTGTAATATAATCATACCTTTTATTTTACTGCATCAATCCCTAATAGATGTTAGTAATCAATATATGCAGTTCCATGTAGTTCCTAGGTGAAATGATGAAGGTGAAAAAAAAAATTAATGAATTTAATGAACAACTTATAGTTTACTGACAATGAACAAACAATTTCATGAAAATTTATTCATCTGGGTAATCCAGGTATACATCTTCGCTGTCATCGTGAACAGCTGCTGGATTGATGGTGGGCAAATTCTCAAAGAACGCTCTCGCAGCAGGGTTAACCAAAAATCTTTTTAGTTGTTGCAAGTCGTTGAACTTTGGTTGATAAATCGGCAATGGTCCATCATACAGAATAGTTAAAGGTCTACGTGGAGCAGGACGTTTTCTTGCGTTTTTTCTCTTTTTTGGTGGCTTCCAAAGGATTTCAGCGTCCATGTAACAACCAGAAAAAGTGTCTCGATGAAAAATTTTTGAAGGATGTTCATTCATAACCTTCAAACAACGCACGGGCCTAGTGGGAAAGGGGCAATTTTTCAAGTACAAAGGCGTCAAGAATTCTGTCCATGTCTTGAAAAGTTCTTGCTGGCAGTTGATCACAGCAAAGGGCGACGGCCTCTCTCTGCTATTTTTTATAACATCCTTCCATTCATCGGGCAACTCAACGTAAGTCTGCTGGTTGATGTAACTCATGTTTTTATCACATTCGAGGTATGAATGCCCTCGAATGGGAAAATATACTTCAATACTGTCGAAACGATGCTTCTCAGTCACTAAATGATGAAGATATCGAATTAGGGTATAATTTTTATTCTGCCCAGCACAGGAATCGCAAAATATGACGAGATTACGAACTTCTTCAGATAAAATATTGGTCACGTAATTATCGAGCATGGAGCAAACGTCGTCGGATCCTTTACGGGCAACGCTCTCATCGTACGTGTAAAAAGCTGCATCTCCGGTAGACAGAAGGTGGATATTGAAGCTGTAAAATTTGAGCTGTCTTTTATAGTAAACGTCGTTGGTCGTTATGTTGGGGGTAGGTAGATTCTTCT
>JARQZK010001533.1:35000-67500 GCA_030704885.1 Cynegetis impunctata | reverse complement strand
GTTCTCAGTGACTGGAATTGGAGTTTCAGTATTGAAATTGAATTATATTTATGATCAGATTTAGGTCCAACTATGTTTGTGTCACCAATTCTGGGTTACTTACTAGATTGAAATATAATTTAATTGAGACATTTTTAATTCGCTGTATAATATATATATATATATATATATATATATATATATATATATATATATAGATATATATATATATATATATTATATATATACAAATATATATATATATATATATATATATATATATATATATATATATATATATATAAATATATATATATTTATACATATATATGCATATACATATATGCCTAATTAGATCCTCCTATTGATTAATTGAACCGAAATGTGTAGGTATATTGAGAATGCTGTTTGTTCTCAGGTTTTTTTCGTACAGTTAAGAATAATACCAAGTAAATATTTATACTTTCAATTAATGACGCTTCGATCATTATTTATCAAATAAACATATCAGGTATAGGTTATCAGCAAGTCCTCAAGACATACAACCAATAACCAGAAGACAATATTAATTTGATTTGGAACAAAAATATCATGAACATCGGGAAAATATATGAAACATGAGTTATAGATAATCAATTTGCATAGAATGCACGCGTTTCTCATCAATGAATAAGTTTCAAATATATTTCTATTTCATTTTCTCTAGTGAGGATAACTCGAATCTAGAATACCTACTCAAATATGAAGTAAACACTTGCAGTTTCGACACTCCCTTGGCACTCGAGTGATTATTACGACAAGGAGGAGTTTCATACAAAATCCCAATAACCGCGTTTTTTGTGACTATGTGGTTTTTCTTAACTTTTCCAGCTACACAACGAAAAAACTATTAAAACGGTCTGATTATTTCAGGTCGGGCGGAGATGCTAACTTGCGCGACTATTTGGCCCTTAGTTGCCCTGACATGACAACCAAATCATAAACTATAGGATATTCCAAAATAGATAGGGATTTTAGTAGACTAGAGACCAGAAGGATTTAATATATTCCAATATTTTCGATATAGTACAAAAGGATAATCAAAAATTGAACAACAGTATATGGCCGATTGCAAAAACCAAAGAATCAAAAATATGTCTCTTAAGATTGTTCAAGTAAATTATGAAAACCGTGAAAGCGATATCGCAATTCAAAAGTATTTCTAACGCCAAAACCTTTCTGGCAGAAATGAATTTCAAAGAGGGTCTTAGAATTCCCCTAATGAAATAAATAAACTAACCGAGTGGTCTAAATCTTCGGCGACAAATATTTGTCTTGATATCCAGCGAGTGAAGAAGACGAACCATTCCAATCGAGCTGCTGCTGTAACTAAATTGTCCAGGAGTGGTACTGGTGAACTAAAATTAGTGTAAATTACAAGACATGGCAACTCGTTGCCATTAAAACCGTACCTTCCATTGGACCAAGAACACCATACTGAAATAATGAATTCCTAACTATAATATGAGCAAAAAACAAGAAGTTTCCGAAAATTAAGTCGGATATACTGTGTTTTTAACAACTGTACTTTCTATTGAAATTAATAAACTAATTTTTATCTTGATTGTCGACTCAGTGAATTCTAAATTACCTAATATGTAAATGAAATATGTATTCATAGAGTTTTCGCACCGATTATTTTCAGATGCCGGTTTTTTCATAAAATTTCCAAGCAATGAAATTTATAATGAAATATCCAGTTTACCTCGACAAATAAAGCTCTCGTGTAATTTGAAGTAGAAAATAAATGTTCACTTTATCAGAAACCTGTTCACTGCTCTGTTATAATGTCCAGATCCTTGCCTGTGTCAAATGTTCAGGAAGTAAGCTAACAACTCAAAAAGGATTCACGGACAACAATAGATGAAACATTTTGAATATTCAAGATAAAATATATGATTGCGATACATACTTTTCTAAAAGATAACTACCTGAAATATAGGTACGTACAACTATAAATAGTATTATAAATGACGATACTTGAAGTGCATATTATATGGATTCCGAATATTCACCCTAATTTGTTTAGGCATTGACTTTGTAGAATGTTCACTCAATCAAATCACAAATGAGACAAACGCACGCCTACGAATAATTTGAGACACCAGAAAATTAGAGAATTATTTTAGTTCAACGAAAATAAAAGAAAAAGAATAAACACATTTTCCAATCGACCGAGAGCAATATTTTCTCAAGCTTTTATTGGCATCATAAAGAGCCAACATTTATTTTGTAATATACAATGCACCTCGTGGTTCTATCGTAGGGGGCCTCAGACACAACCCTCCTTATTGCCCATTTTATCATTTCGCGCTTATTATTATCCTTTTCCTTCTGATATCGCAGAGCAGCGTAAATGATTTGTGGTCCACAAGTTTTATGATCCGGAAAAATAATAAGTCCAATACAGTATAGTATACAGCAATGACACGTTCAGAAGTCGGTGCACCGTCTAGTTTTCAGCACTCGCCTTGGTAAGGGTGGAATAATGGATTATGTCAACAGTCATTTGTTTTCGGCGGCGGGCATTCGTTTTATGTACAAATCGCGCTTGGAAGCTTGATTGAAATCAGCTATCTGCGCGTGCACGGTGGTTTCGTCCGTTTTATTTCACTTTCGTCCGTCGCTGTTACTGGGGTGCTGAATTTAATTTCCATCTTTTGAACATTAAACACAATTGATCACTCTTGAGTATACCTCTAATGATAGTAGATTTGGGCATAAAATTAAAAATATTGAATTTTAATCGGTGAATGATTTAACACATACAAAGTTCAACTTTGAAAAAGATTTAAATAAATCTATTTTCTTTCTTAATATCCAGCTTTCTCAACAACTCACATATGTATATACGGAGCTGAAATGAATATTTGGATTTAGAAATTACCGTAAAGGCATAACGTATGACAAGATTATGTGCATATTAGTACTCTTTTTAAATACGAAGAATGAGTAGTCTAAAAAGTAAGTCTAATACACAGGTAAATCAGAAAAATGTATCATCGATTTGGGGAAAATCCTATCAAGAATTATAAAGCAGATTGCCGCAGTAGTGAACAAACTGAAGCAGAATTACAAGCAACTGGTATTTTTCTCTTCAAATCTTTTAAGCGCTCTATAGTTAAGCATTTTTGAGGACTGCTTGGACGACAATTATATTATTTATATATTATTGTTAGAAAAATTGTTTTATATGGTGCGCATGAGCGATTGTGTATTTGAGCTAGGGTTCAGTTCTATAGCAAGTAGTTAATTAGTATTATAGAAATTACTGTAAAATGTCAAGTTTTATCAATAGTAAGCTTTATGTATATAGGGGAATGAATAGTTAAAAAATACACAATCATACAGTTTTAGAGTCTTTCCTGGACATGGTAGCAGAACGTGGTTCATCAGTTTATAGTAATCGTCAGATATAATTAAAATAGCGAATAATGATGAAAGTAGGATAAGTACCTATTTTTGATGGAGAATATGTAGAAAAAATTAATAAATATGTGTTTGAAAATCAAAGAGTGTTGACTTGTGATTACAAGGGCAAAGTTAACTACTGACAAAGAAAACTGGAACAAACATAATTTGAAGGCTGTTGATTATATTTGTAGTTTTATATCATACGAATAATTAGAATGCGTATGTGTTTTCGAAACAGCGTATGATATTATCCAAAAGTTTGATAGTTTATAAAATAGTCAAAAGAATCAACAGCACATTGTGTATATAGATAAATTAGAAAAATTGAGACTTAAAGAGAATAGTTACACGGCATCATTTTTCAGTGATTTTGAAAAACAGATGAATGAGTTGCGAAAAAATAAAAAGTTTATATAGTTGTGGAAAAGGGAAATTGAATTATATGTAGCCTGAATCGTATAATAAATACATCGGAGATTCGATAGATCCCTCAAAAGAAGAAGATCAAACTTTGAACTATGTGAAAATAAAATGAAGATGGCTGAAATCAAAAATCAAAAGAACGAAATTTGTGAAGGACAAAGACCAACATGAAGGATATGTCGCGTTGTTTATTAGCAGAAGCATGTGTACGTAAATAAATTTTGCATGAAATAGTTTGAGCTGCAACTTGAAAGTAAGACGCCTCATTACGCTATTCACGTTTTTACGGTAGTGAAGTTTTTGTTAGAATACCGGAGCAAAAAAGAAACTCTGAGTGAGATAAAACAGCCAATATATTTGCCAAACATTTAATTGCAGTTAAAAATTTCATAATGTTGTTTTTCTGTCTCGTGAGTAGGATAACCTGTAAACACATTCTCTGTGTCACCTTCAAAATGTTATAATTTAGCTACTAACGATGTCCTTAATTATATTTACAATAGAATGAATGAGTAGGCATCAGAGGTCACATTTTTACATCAAGATTGCAATGATGAAAGAAAACATTAAGAGCCTCCAATTAGCACTGCCTTAAAATCAACTGAATTCACGAAAAAAAGTTTTCAGCCTTCTAGGTTGTCAAAATACTGAATGCTTGAAAATCAAATTCAAATTCAAATTCAAATTCGAATACGAATTCGAGTTCGAGTTCGAGTTCGAGTTCTAGTTCGAGTTCGAGTTCGAGTTCGAGTTCGAGTTCGAGTTCGAGTTCTAGTTCGAGTTCTAGTTCGAGTTCAAATTCAAATTCAAATTCAATTTCAAATTCAAATTCAAATTCAAATTCAAATTCGAATTCGAATTCGAATTCGAATTCAAATTCAAATTCAAATTCAAATTCAAATTCAAATTCAAATTCAAATTCAAATTCAAATTCAATTCAAATTCAAATTCAAATTCAAATTCAAATTCAAATTCAAATTCAAATTCAAATTCAAATTCAAATTCAAATTCAAATTCAAATTCAAATTCAAATTCAAATTCAAATTCAAATCTAATTCAAATTCAAATTCAAATTCAAATTCAAATTCAAATTCAAATTCAAATTCAAATTCAAATTCAAATTCAAATTCAAATTCAAATTCAAATTCAAATTCAAATTCAAATTCAAATTCAAATTCAAATTCAAATTCAAATTCAAATTCAAATTCAAATTCAAATTCAAATTCAAATTCAAATTCAAATTCAAATTCAAATTCAAATTCAAATTCAAATTCAAATTCAAATTCAAATTCAAATTCAAATTCAAATTCAAATTCAAATTCAAATTCAAATTCAAATTCAAATTCAAATTCAAATTCAAATTCAAATTCAACTCCAAATTCAAATTGAAATTCAAATTCAAATTCTTCATTGATGTTAAAACAATGGTTTTTTTACACAAGTCAATCAAATGTTAGAGAAGAAAAATCAATGAAATTTCAGAATTTCTACATCTGCTAAAATATTACATCAATCCAAAATACAAAGAGTTAAAATTTATCTAACTGAACTCTAATAATGGCTTACTGAGGAACTCATTATAGCTGTGAAAAGCATTTTCCATTAAAAGGCTAGACACATGCCTCTTAAATGGATCCAATGGAAGCATTGGCAATCTGGCAATTTATTGAAAAATTTCGGTCCCAGGAAATCAGTCCCATCTTGAGTTATTTTAAGGCGACAAAAGTCCGAGAGCAGATCATGTCTATGTCGTGTATCATGTGAATGGATATCAGAGTGATATATAGATAAAGATTTTTTTTTTATATGAAGTAGATTTTCCAGTATGCCCCCATACTAGGATGGCATAGGCAAGTCTGCTGTGAAAGACACCAAATTATGCAGATCTCAGAACCTCTCGAGACACACAGCCCGACAAACCGCGCAGCTAAAATAGATTGCTCTTCAGGCTAGCCTCCAAATTGTCAACCTGTGCCTCTCATGTGAGTTTCCGATCAAGAGGTACTCCAAAAAACCTACACACGCCACTCTCTTCAACCGCATTTTTCAGACCACTAACTGTAAAAATCATTTCACTTGTTTTATTCTCATTCAGGTGAAGCCCATTTACCGCAAACTCTCTCCTGCAGTGTCTCAGAATCAGCAACAGCTTCTATCATGGAATCGGCAGAGGTCGACATGGTAGTATCATCAGCAAAATGCGTGAATTTGGCATTGGGCTTAATAAATGGTAAGTCATTCACAAAAATTAGGAATAAGAGAGGCCCAAGCTCAGATCCCTGTGGCACTCCGATATCAATATTGCCTCTTGGCGATGTGGCACTACCAACCCGAACTACCTGTATTCTTTTTGCGAAATATGACCTCATCAGATCAATGCTGCTATTTTCAAAATGATAGGCAGACAGTTTTTTCACTAGAATATCATGTGAGACGCAGTCGAAGGCCTTGCTGAGATCACAGAACAATGTGGAACAGACCGAACTTTCATTGAATGAGTCAATGTCATAAAATGTGCGGCGGTACGACATCAATCAATGAAACTCCCAACTAGCAACTTCTTTATATTAACGTACAAAACTTCTAACTTCTAACTCAATCAGAAAAATCTGTGGGGCTGTCGAAGTTCGATTCTTTGTGGTTGAAGGTTTTGCACCTCTCACCACAAAGAATCGCACTTCGACATCAACCCACTGTACGTACTAAATTTCAAACATCTAAATCAATATGCAGAAGCTGTTAAGGTAAGAAAATCTTATTAAATCTCTGAAAAATAAAAAATATCTGTGTAAAAATGGTAGCAGTTGAAAAAATGTATACCTCTTTCGAAGTATACATCTCACCACGTTTTTTTCAAATATGAACTCAATTATTCACGTAAAAATTTTCAACTTCTTATATAAATTTGGGGATTTGAATTTTTTTTAGCTGATCTGATAGCCAAGCGCACCAATTTCCTTCCACTGAAGGCCATAACCAATCTATCTATGTCATAAATCTATGATGAAGTGCAATTATCTTGCTGCATTTCATCCAACACAGGAAATAATCGCTAGACACAAAAAATTACGTGTCGGATCACCAAGTGTGAGTGCAAGAGATTTGGACAAATTTTTTCACATGGCGATGCACGTTTGCATGTGAGTGAGGTATAACGTCCATGATCATGTAATGAAACCTGGTGTGAATCTCTTGAAGAAGAGTGATTTTAGTTTGCTTCTGAACATAAAAAATTCGAATCAAAACAGAATAAATGAACAAAGATTGAAAACTTCTGAAAAGGAAGAATAGAAAAGAAGGAAAATATTCAAGTGAAATAATATATGGAATTTAATCATAAAGACTATATGCAAAATTCAGCCTTTCAGGATTATTTAGGTTATGTATAAAGCTAAATACGCCAGTTTATGAAGGATTCTTGTCCTACCAAACACCTTCCAAATTGAGATAGAGGATTGAGAGTTTGCATGTGAATTATGTTGATGTCTCCAGGCGACATAAACCTTTTTTCCACTGGCCCCATTTTCATGTAGATATTTCTGTTTTTTTACATTAAATGAGGCTCTAGGTACTGCTCCGGGATTTTTTAATAGTAGTTTCTCCGAAAAGAATAATTTTTTCAAATCTACATACGGCTATGAATAATTGAGAAGAAAAAAAAACTATATATATATATATATATATATATATATATATATATATATATATATATATATATATATATATAGGGTGTTCCAAAATTGAACGTACAAACGAAAAGGGGAGATTCCTCAAGTGAGTTTAAGAAAAAAAACGTTTCGTTTTCGAGATACAGAATGTTGAAGTTTGAATTATTTTCAATTTTTTTTCTCATAATGTCTACACTTCACAAGATAATCAACTGAAATTTGGCATAGATATTACATTTGAGATTTCCCACCACGTGACATGACAATTTCGATAGCAGATCTACAGGGTGATATTTTTTCTGGAACAATGTCACCTGTTTTCCTCGAGAACTTTTTTTTGGTGAGCAACTGTTAATTTGAAAAAAATGTAAAAAGAAGCTTTGTTATTATACTAAACTTTTCGTTTTTTTGTAGTTTTGTCGTATCTGCTACTGATTTCGGGAAAAAAAATTTTGAACGATTCTCTCGAAATCCTCGGAAAAATCCAAATTATGATAAGGAGGTCAGTTTCTAAACTGTGGTGAATGAATTCATTATTAGTTTTGATGGAAATTTTCCTGATCTGTTGCGATGATTCATAAAGATTTGATAAACTCGTATAATCATCACAAAATATGTATTACTACAAGAAACGTAAAACACAAAAAAAAATCATAACAAGAAAACTAAGTAACCGCAAAGAACTGAACTACAGCAAATGTTGAAAATGTCCTCCCCCTACTCTTATACAAGTTTCTGTTCTTCGTCTCATAGACGATCGAACTCTTTCAAACACTCCCGGAGTGTATCAAACGCGCCTATTATACGATTTCTCAGTTCTTCTACGGTGTTCACTGGCGTCGAGTATACTAGAGATTTCAGGTGGCCCCATAAAAAGAAATCTAAACTATTTAAGTCTTGGGATCTGGCGGGCCATGACTGAGGTCCCCCCCGTCCAATTCACCTGTTTTCATAATTGTCGTCCAAATACTCCCTTGCCAAAACTGAAAAATGAGCAGGAACACCGTCATGCATGAACCACATTTCTCGTCGTAGCATAAGAGGTATATCTTCCAATAACAAGGGCAAATCTTTCTCTAAAAAAAGTCTGTATGATTGACCTGTTAGTCGACCTGGCAAGAAGGAAGGACCTATCAAATGATCGACAATATTACCACCCCACACATTTAGTGAAAATTGCTTTTGAGAATGGGTTTCTACAAATCCATGCGGATTCTCCTCAGCCCATATGTGTTCATTATGAAATTTATAATTGAAGTCCTTGAGAAACAGGCTTCATCAGTGAATAAAATTTGGCAATCAAAATGAGGATTGTTTAATAGTCTATTGAGGTACCACTGACAAAAATTAATCATCGGATGAAAATCTCGAGGCAGAAGATCTTGCACCCTCTGAATGTGATAAGGATATAGCAAAAGTACACTAATTTTTATTGTACTGGTTCTTGGCTGAATTGTTTTATTTCGTTCATAACTGCCTCTTCGAGTTGTGGTGTTCTCACACTGCTTGGTCTACCGGCATTAATTTTTTTCGTGGAAAAAGATCCAGCTTCTGAAAGACGCCTATCAAACGCCAAATATCAGAGAACATTCGATGATCTGGTATAACTTAATTTTATGATAATTTGGATTTTTCCGAGGATTTCGAGAGAATCATTCAAAATTCTTATTCTCGAAATCGGTAGCAGATACGACAAAACTACAAGAGACCGAAAAGTTTAGTATAACAACAAAGCTTCTTTCTAAATTTTTTTAAATGAACAGTTGCTCACCAGAAAAAAGTTCTTGAGGAAAACAGGAGACAGTGCCCCAGAAAAAATATCACCCTGTAGATCTGCTATCAAAATTGACATGACACGTGGTGACAACTCTCAAATGTAATATCTATGCCAAATTTCAGTTGAATATCTTATAAAGTGTAGATACTATGAGAAAAAAACTTGAAAAAAATTCAAACTTCAACACTATGTATCTCGAAAACGAAACGTTTTCGACCCCATGCTTACGGGACTTTTTTTTCTGAAACTTACTCAAGGAATCTCCCCTTTTCGTTTGTACGTTCAATTCAGGAACACCCTGTATATATAAATATATATAAATATATATAATTATATATATATATATATATATTATATATATATATATATATATATAATATATATATATATATATATATATATATATATATATATATATATATATATATAATTAAGTGAACTAGGACATTTATTTGAAACTAATCAAACAAACCATATTTACTTCATTTACTCAAAAACTGATCGTGTAAAATACAATACGTACTTCAAAATAAATACGGTTTCACGTCTTAAATTTCTTGCATAATTACAAATCGTGTCAGTTTGACAGTTCAAACTTATAATTATTCAACAAGTTGTCGATGTATAACCTGATTATTTTACTACTGATTATTTATTTGATTTGTGAATAAACCAATTAAATCCTTTAATTTAGCATAGTTACTGCGAACTGATAAGTGACTATTTCCCTCGTCTTAATTTCCACCAATCACAAACGTGCAATTTCGATTTACAAATGGTTTCTAGATGAAAAAATTATATGATAGGACCTGTCAGGAGTTGTTTCGAGTTTACCAGTGGCAAAACTTGACAGCGCTGTTGTCTTAAAAAATCACAATACCTTTGATAATAAGTAATTATGATCTCCTACGACACCAGAAAACGGCCAGCGTGCAGCCACTCCTCGAGCTTCTCACTCTACAGCTGGACCCATCAACAACATTAATGATTTACCTACACCCAACGTTATCAGTGAGTTAACAAAGATTTCATGCAATAATCTTCTTGTGTACCAGAATTGCAATTTATAATTCAATTGAACCATGAATAATAATTAAGTTTGAACTATTTTTGCTTGAATGAAACCTGTTTTTCAGTTTTCAAATTAATACTTACATAGTTACTATCTATGCATGTATAAAAGGTAGTAGGTTTTGTGAGCTATATGTATGCAGAATAATCTGTTACTCATGAATAAGTCTTGTCAAATGCCATTCAAGCATCTAATTTTTCCTGTGAAAAAAAATACAATGCAAAATAATATTTTTTTAAGAAAATGCATTCGTGCAGGTGAAAGAATCGTCGCCTTCGACTCGGATTTTTGTTGTCACCATTACTGATGCTTCATGTTAATATATTAGTTAGCTACCTGTTTTATCGATTTTTTTCGTAAAAGTGAGATGCCTTATGCTATTACCTACGAATATACCCTTGGCGACGTTGTATAATCGTTTTGGTGTTTCGCTTCGTGTCAAAATGGAATGTTTTCATACAAACTTTTTTTTTGACAAAAAAAAATTAATAGTAAGGTTTGGTGAGGTTTCGTTTAATTTTTCAGTATGCAACGCTTTGGTTGTATTTCTGGCGGTGTTGTTGATTCGTTATATAATCGTAAAAATGAATACTAACTCCAGCAAAAAAAGAATCGTTATACTGACCTCGTCACTCGACGTATTTTCTTAAAACATCAATCGAGCTACGGTCTCGTGATGTTTCGCAAAATACGTCTTGTGACTCGAAACTATGGTCGATTATTTTTGATGCTCTTGTAATATTATAACTGAATATCTCTCACATATATTGTTGTTACAATGCAGTAGATACTGAATCACACTGGAAGTTTCACGCTGTCATGATATTATTCCAGCAAAAAAAAAGTCGAAGTCAAAAAGTACATTTTTGTATTTTTATAGAGACATATTCTCCCTAAATACCACATGTGCTCAAAAAGTAACCAGACAATGTCTATTCAAGATTGTTGTCTACTTCCAGTGGTTCTCCGAACTTGATGAATCATTTACAAATCAAAAATAAATTATCCGTAATTTATTTTCATGTAAAATTCTGATGAACCAATAGTAAATTTTCATAGAATATTCAACCAAATGTAAAAAATTTTAATTCACCAAATGATGTGAACATCCTACTGATCTCTCATATTTCGGCCCTTGATGGTATCTCCATTATTGATGATGCTGTACTGCAATACATGCAGTTGCAACAGGGAATATTCCGTAATATGTACCTTGATTGATCATGAGATTAGATTGATGAAGTCAATTGTTCCTTATTGGAAATGTACTGCGGATTACGGTTCCCAAGCTGCTTTTAGCCCATCTATCATCAGCGAGGTGAAGAGTACATAATTAGATTGGATCTGATCGGAGGACTTTACAGGGATGCAATTCACTTGGCAAAATTGCTGTCATTAGCAAGTTTTTACAAATCTATCTCCTTCTCGCATTATATCGTTTTCCAAATTGATATTCGATTAACTGAAATATGTAAATGAGTTGCTCCCTTCTCTATTATATTCTTCAGGAGAAAGTTCGGCTTACTTGCTTATGTGCATATTTCCGTTACAGATTGTATGTCACGGTTTAATTATCGAGTTTCAGATACTCAAAAAAAAGTACTTACTACATGTATAGTACTTTATAGATATAAAAGAGTGAATATATCGATAAGAGATATTTTGATTCATCAATAGATTTATAACACAAATTCAACAAATAGCTCCTTTTTTAGTCGCATTTTCTTGCGCTGTATCAAAAATCAACAAGAAGGTAAATATATATATATATATATATATATATATATATATATATATATATATATATATATATATATATATATATATATATATATATATATATATATATATATATATATATATATATATATATATATATATATATATATATATATATATATATATATATATATATATATATATATATATATATATATATATATATATATATATATATATATATATATATATATATATATATATATATATATATATATATATATATATATATATATATTATATATATATATATATATATATATTATATATATATATATATATATATATATATATATATAATGTTCAGAAAGATTTCCGCGGTCGGAAGTATTTGAAAAACTTAGTTGTCGGACCGAACCGCGTAAAAGATTCGAAAAATCTCGACGTTTCGGTTTTTTTGTGAAGCCATCTTCTGGAGAATGAGAAGGAGAATAATTCAGATACGTGGCCTCAAATCTACCTACTCCACGAATCGAATTAGGAGGAATTGACTGAGTCAACTGACTGTGTAGAGTAGGCAGGTTGCGACTTCAGAGTTGACAGGAAGCAGTACGGTTGGTGAAGTAGGCAGGTTGAGACCACGCAATCGTATTGTTTCCGATTCATCCTAATTGGATTCGTGGAGTAGTCAGATTGAGGCTACGTATCTGAATTATTTCCCTTCTCATTCTCTCATTGAATCTTCTACGCGCTTCATTCCGAGAACCAAGTTTTTCATACGAATATATATATATATATATATATATATATATATATATATATATATATATATATATATATATATATATATATATATATATATATACTGGGTCACTCACGGTGGATGGTAGGTTAGACGTTTACAGAGAACGCGACATGAGAATATTCTGAAAATTTGGTTCCATGGGTATTTGATTTTGCTCTATCAATCTAAAATAATAGTGGCGCTGCGGAGTTGCCGCTTATACTAAAAAGTAGCAGCAACTATGAAATTTCAAATAAGACACCCTATATATTATTTCATTTTTTGCTTCTCTACCATTTTCCAATTGCTTTTGTATGATACTTTCCTATACCTATCTCCAGAGGTTTTCGAGAAATTAAATGGTTTCCTTATTTTTTTGTGCAAAACATAGCTTCAATTAAATGTTCATTACTAAGGTATTCAGATACGTACGACGCTGAAATTTTAGGTGTAGTTTACCAAATTCCGACGTATTAGGAATATTCTAAGGACTTTGTTCTCCATTATACAGGGTCCTCCAAAATTTGCGATTTTAACGATAAATACAAAATTAGTAGAAAGTGCATTTTTTCAAGTGTAATACCCTGTATATTATTGAATATCTCGAAACAAAATTGAAATTTTTTTCATATGATGTATCATGTTCCTAT
Source organism: Cynegetis impunctata (assembly GCA_030704885.1). NCBI lineage: Eukaryota > Metazoa > Arthropoda > Insecta > Coleoptera > Coccinellidae > Cynegetis > Cynegetis impunctata. The sequence goes on along the minus strand of JARQZK010001533.1, from coordinate 53,975 downwards.
ACCTAAAAAGTCAGGTTTCCGAAATAAAAGCAAGTTTCTATAAAAATCGGATTATTTTGCCATATTTTGTATTAGGTAGCTATGAAATGTCAAGAAAGATATTATGAAAATTTGACAATTAGTCCATCAACAAAAAAACGTTCGCGCGTTCATTAACGAAAATTTGATTTGAAAACAATCAAAATGGAAGGCGATAACTATTCTCATGTAGTTTTGACGAAGTTACTTATTGTACATGGTCAATGTGACCAAATAATAGCAAGAACTTGCAGAAAATTCAATAAAATGTATACCTATTGACAACCAATAAACGAGAGAAAATTTGTACGTTTACAAAATAATTTTATAACTTATGTTATGTTATTTTACGTAATGCAAATTGTTTTTAATTAGTTTTGTAAATTTCGTTCCGCTTTATTGACCCATAAGTGATAAAATTATTTTGTAAACGTACAAATTTTCTCTCGTTTATTGGTTGTCAATAGGTTTACATTTTTCTGAATTTTCTGCAAGTTCTTGCTATTATTTGGTCACATTGACCATGTACAATAAATAACTTCGTCAAAACTTCATGAGAATAGTTATTGCCATCCATTTTGATTGTTTTCAAATCAAATTTTCGTTAATTAACGCGCGAACGTTTTATTGTTGATGGACTAATTGTCAAATTTTCATAATGACATCTTTCTTGACATTTCATAGCTACCCAATACAAAATATGGCAAAATAATCCTATTTTTATAGAAACTTGCTTTTATTTCGGAAACCTGACTTTTTAGGTATAGGAACATGATACATCATTCGAAAGAAATTTCAATTTTGTTTCGAGATATTCAATAATACACAGGGTATTACATTTGAAAAAATGCACTTTTTACTATTTTTGTATTTATCGTTAAAATCGCAAATTTTGGAGGACCCTGTATAATGGAGAACAAAGTCCTTAGAATATTCCTAATACGCCGGAACTTGGTAAACTACACCTAAAATTTCAGCGTCGTACGTATCTGAATACCTTAGTAATAAACATTTAATTGAAGCTATGTTTTGCACAAAAAAATAAGGAAACCATTTAATTTCTCGAAAACCTCTGGAGATAGGTATAGGAAAGTATCATACAAAAACAATTGGAAAATGGTAGAGAAGCAAAAAATTAAATAATATATAGGGTGTCTCATTTGAAATTTCATAGTTGCTGCTACCTTTTAGTATAAGCGGCAACGCCACTATTATTTAAGATCGATAGAGCAAAACCAATTACCCATGAAACCAGATTTTCAGAATAATTTCATGTCCCGTTCTCCGTAAACGTCTAACCTACCATCCACCGTGAGTGACCCTGTATATATATATATATATATATATATATATATATATATATATATATATATATATATATATATATATATATATATATATATATATATAAATATATATATATATATATATATATATTATATATAATATATATATATATATAACTATATATATATATTTATATAATTAAATATATTAATATATTTATATATATATTATTAAATATATATATATATATATATATATAAGAATATATAAATATATATATATATATATATATATATATATATATGTAATAATATAAAATTCTCGTGTCACGGTGTTAGAAGTTAAACTCCTCCGAAATTGCTCGACCGATTCTTATGAAATTTTGTACGCATATTGGGTAGGTCTAAGAATCCGACAATATCTCTTTTTCATCTATCTCAATGTCGAGGGGTCAACCCCTCAATTTTATTTTTATTTTTCAGGCAAAATTTTCTGTTCTATTTTTTTTATGATACAGCATTCAAAAATACATACAACCCTAAATTTTCATCTATCTACGATCAACCCCTATTCTTTATTTGTTAATTATAAACTTAAATTTTTTGGCAAGATTTTTATCTTTATTTTGTCTTGAAATTCATATAACTCTAAATTGTTTACCCTTCTACGATCAACCCCTATTTTTCCATCGCGATTTTCATTTTTTATTATTTTATCCATAGATCCGCAATAGTGTTGCAAGACGGCAATTCAACATGACAATAGTCGGTCTGAGAATAGGTAGTAATATATTTTTCATACCCCTAAGTGATTAGGGTGGTCCACCCCGAATATTTGTATGAATTTTTGAAACAAAATTTTTTATTTTTATTTTGTTATGATGTTGCATTGAAAAATACATAAAAGTCTTGATTTTTACCCTTGATAGATAGAAATCTAGATAGATAGTTAGATCGGTAGATATACATCGGCAGATAGATGAATAGATAGAAAGATAGATAGAAATAATTTATATGGCAGAACAACAATTGCCAGGTCAGCTAGTATATATATATATATATGTGTGTGTGTGTGTGTGTGTGTGTGTGTGTGTGTGTGTGTGTGTGTGTGTGTTTGTGTGTGTGTGTGTGTGTGTGTGTGTGTGTGTGTGTGTGTGTGTGTGTGTGTGTGTGTGTGTGTGTGTGTGTGTGTGTGTGTGTGTGTGTGTGTGTGTGTGTGTGTGTGTGTGTGTGTGTGTGTGTGTGTGTGTGTGTGTGTGTGTGTGTGTGTGTGTGTGTGTGTGTGTGTGTGTGTGTGAAAATACATTGCAAATTATCTCGGAAACGGCTCGAAAAATTTGGATGAAATTTTGTAATTTAATAGGGTTTTTCTTTCTACACTTTCTACATAAGTTTATATATATTTTCTTTTCACAATAGCTTTAAATTTTGAGAGATTGCACAGTTGGATATTTTCATTATGGTTAGACCAAGACTACGGTTCATATTTCATTTGTAGATAATATGTGCTTATTACAATGCCTAAAAACTTTTGGACAAAAACATTTTACTCTAATTCATGTCCGTATCTTAATATACTATCAACAGAAAAACACGATTGCTCTGAAAAAATACCAATCTAGGTACTTTTTCATAAATACAAAACCTTGAATTATCAAACATTCCTTTCGTCACTTACTTGTTGAAGCAGTTGCTGTACCGAATTCCAAGTAGTTGAATTGTCATTGGTATTACTTTGTTTATATTTTCAAACGGAAATATGGTCACATTCAATGTATAGAACGAACGGCTTATACGATAGATAGATAAACATGTGAAAAATATAAAACTTGCGCCTCAAGAGGATGCCTTGGGTTTGTTGGAAAATTTTTTAACAGCTTTCATCAAATAAGTTAGAGCCGTTTTGAGAAACTAGAGTCTGAAAACATTTTACAACTCAAATCTTCAAACGAGTGACTAGTTGATCGCAAATTCAATCCACTTGATAATTTTCTAATGAAGAAAAGCTAGGATATTTTGTTATAAATTAGTTCCTTGTAATTCCTCATTTTTTTTTGACAATCTATTTGCGTTTTTTTTTCGAATAGTACTAGATTGGGATGCCGACTCCGGAGTACCACTTTTTTTTTTCACCGACCTATTTTTTCCAATTATTTTATCGAGACAGCGATATGTCGTCGTCACGCGTCAGGGCTATTATGTGTACTAAAGAGTAAACAGCAGGTATCAGGCGTTTTTACAATAGCCTCAAATTGATTCTATAGGCATGAACTTCCTATGTTGAGTCGGGGACTCTATTTTGCAGTACTCCAATTGAAATATTATATAAACACTATTTTTTAGAGCCTAAAGAAACACCAAATATAATCCACTCATTCAAGAGTCCCTCCATGACTTCAAATAAAAACCATTTTTTTTGGAATATTAGGTGCCCAAAATAAAAGATTTTTTCTGAGGCACCTTCAGCCTTAGGCCTTCAGCAATTGCCTACTGGCCGACCTGTGGTCAAGCTAGCTGAAATTTCGATACACCAGGATTTTTATTCTCTGAAATTGTAACATCTCTATAGGATAAATTTGCAACCCAAAATAGTCAACCTTTCGATTTGAATAATTACGAGATAATACACGTATCAATCATGGACTCTTTCAGAAGCGATGCTAGTCCCTTTATCATAAGCCAGAATTTGCCCATCAGGGATTACCATAGAGAAACAATATTAAAATTTTTTCTTGCAAACCAATCATTTAAAAATAATGATGTTTGTGGAATTTTAGGTGGGTTGCAATGCTATCAAGTTAGCATCCAGAAATTTATGTATATGTCGTTTACAATGATGTACTTTTCTCAATATTTGATATTATGGTACTGAAACAAATAGAATAATTGGAAATGAATATCCATGTTTTACTGCCTCAAATTATTTCTTAAAATAATAGCCACAACTCGTATTATTTTCCATCTGAGTCAGAATTAACTTGAAAATAATGAGTTATGCTATATAAATACACCCTAATGAATAAATCGCGGCGGTTGAGTAAATATTTAAAACCTCCAAAATTTCATGGCTATAACTCAATCTGTAGAAGCTGTGGAGTTGCGGAAAATCTCAAAACCCACAAAAAAACATGGTGGCGTTAAGGAAAAAGAGTAGAAACTCACCTCGGGTTTTGCCTTTACATCAGTTCAGTCCACTTACTTAATTTCAAGCCTTCAGCTCAGTCTGTAGAAGTTATGTAAATGAAAAATTTACAAAAACTATGGAAAAAATATGAATTTTCTACACATAACTGTTGGTCAATAAGAAAAAAATTTTCCTCCTGCCGTGCGCGCTAACACGTTGCATTAAAGGAGCCAGCTATAGTCAGCACTCAAGGCTCATATTTAGGTAAATAACAGATCGATTTGATCATTTCGTTTTTCCTAGTCACACAAAAATTATAACAAAATTTTATAACAACCTCTATTGATTTTATTGTCAGAGAGTCATCCAAAGAAATTTTCTGTTTGATCCAATTTACAATTAGATGAATTAAATTCCTGCGACAATTAAAACTCATGACTGAGGCGTACTGAAACAGAATGAAACCAACAAGCGTTATAAATCAGAGCGAGAGAAAAAGAGACAGAAGGAAAAACGTGATCTTCGGTGTCGCATCCTGTCTAGATAGTTTTTATATAAGCGGGAAATTCGCAAAGATAATAACTGCAATAAATATTCGGGATGCTTCATGACAAACACACTGGGCCGTGCTGGTCGAGCTTAATTACTAGATATGACTAATTACATGAGGAAACCACGATAAAAAGGAATGTTCAAAAATTTCCAATGTCGAGTTGATTACCCTTGTTAGGGCATGTATGCGGCTGCAGTTTGTATTTGCACTGCGTTCTCTTTGTTGAAATTCTATTCGCCCTTTCATTCATTTCACGCTCGTTGTTTCCGGTACGAAAAAATATGTCTGTATCCTTGCTGATTTACGAGTGGCATTCCAATCCTGGCTCTTTTTCTGTTCATCACTCAAACCAACCTTTGTGCGGTATAATAATTTGAATGCTACTGAGAGGGTAGACTTAAATTCAAAGTTACTTGCTCTACAGATACAGAAAATTTAATTATAATTAAAAGACCCATTAAATCGATATTTTGAAACATTAACAGAGTTAATAGTGTCAACTTATTAGAAGTTGTTTCGAACAATTAGTAAACAGTGGAATGTGTTCGTTCGTTGAGTTGGATTGTTAAATAAAACCCAGCAAAATGGTTAATCATTTCCATTGCAGTTTGGTGAATTCTGAAATTAAAACTTGTGTATTTCTCAGATCTACTCAGATTAACATAATTAGCGTGATTCTTTTCAAATTTTCATTTTTTAAATATTAAATTCAAAATACGAAATAAATGAATTCAGCAATAAAAATCACAATGATTTTTGATGAAAATTCAATACACAAACTGAAAACTCCGGTTTGGAACTTTTCCACGGAGGCGATTAATGCCATCCGCGAGATGAGGTCCAAAGAGTCCGAAACACGTGTCAACGGCTGCTTACATATAAGCGGGCTATACCGATAATTCTGCTCTACTTATTATATATATATATATATATATATATATATATATATATATATATATATATATATATATATATATATATATATATATATATATATATATATATATATATATATATATATATATATATATATATATCTCAGAAACTGAATTTATGAAAAATTCACTACTCAGCTGAAATATAATTCTTTATTTGGCATTTCCGGTAATACCGGAAATAGATCTTTAAGTCTGAGCGTTCATAACATATTTGAATTTATATGTCAAAAATGACGATTGCAAGCCTTAATATAATAATCAATTGTTCATATGAGGAAGCCCTTATTCCTTACTTTGGGGTGGATTCCTTGTTCAAAAAGACTTCCTTCAATAGATTTTGTACAGTATTTGGATAACTAATCATACAGAGTGTTCGAAAAGTAAGATCTAAAATGAGTTTGAGGAAACTGAGAAAAATCAATTTTTTCAAATGGAAACCCCCAATTTTTCTAATTTTGTAGTAACTTTTAAGCATCAAAATTTAATGTTATTTATACCTAAAGTTTTTTGTTCTCGAAATATTGCCAATTTTATATTTTTACATGGCGATTTTGCATTTAATCATTTAAAAATTAGATCTAGATTAGCCCCGATCGTATTCGACATTTCAAATCATCCTAATGTCACCCCGATTATATTGTACAAACGAAGATTATTTAAATTTATTCATTATTTATGGACAATGTGATGAAGTTATTTAAAGAACATGTGATACATTTGTGACACGATATCTTCAAGAACAGAAAGAATCACCAAATACTATAAGACGAATTAAAGAAAACTTGAAGAATTTTGAACCCGCAAAAGAAAAATGTACAGAAATAAACGAGTTATTAACAATGAAAATATTGATACCGTAAAATGGAAATAGAAATGTTAAAAAAATTATTTAAATGAATGTTCGAATTGGTGTCTTTGAATTTCTAGACATTTTGCGCCTCTAAGCCGCAATTGATCATGGGTGGCTCTTCTTATTGACTGGTGGTCTAGTTCTTCAAATGCTGTACTTACTCGCTTCATGCAGTATTCCATGGTGCTCACTGCGGTATTATACACGTTATTTTTCACTGTTCCCCATAAATAAAAATGGAGTACTGGTAGGTTTGGGGAGCGGGGTGACCAAAAATTTCAATCACATTGTCCATAAATAATAAATAAGTTTAACTAATCTTCGTTTGTATAATTTGACTGGGGTGACATAACGATGATTTTAAATTTCAAATACGATCGTGGCTATCCTAGATCTAATTGTTTATTGTTGATTAAAAGCAAAATCGCCATACAAAAATATAAAATTGGCAATAGTTCGAAAACTAAACATTTAAGATATAGATAACCTTTCCTCAAGTTACCTTAGTTTTTGATGCTGAATACTACAAAATAAGAAATGGGGGGTTTCCATTTCAAAAAAATTGACTTTTATCAGTTTTATGAATCTCATTTTAGATCTTATTTTTTGAACACCCTGTATGACTAGTTCTTCAACTATTATACAAAATCTATTAACGTAAGTCCTTCTCAACAACGAATTCAACCTAACGTAAGTAAAGATATTTTCCTTATAGGAACAATTGATAATTATATTAGGGCTTGCAATCGTCATTTCTGACATAAAAATTTGAATATATCTAAAACGCCTAGACTTAGGTTTAGGACATGATGTATAAAATTTGCCTAGAATCTTGAGTAGAATTGAAAAATGTAATGATATAGGGAGTCCCATTCAAAATAACCGTCTTAGGGTTCATTTCCGGTATAACCGAAAATGACAAATAAATGGAAATATTTCAGCTGAATAGGCCCCAAGACATTTAACCAGTCTCCAAAATTTCCAAATTTTCCTGCATTCAGTTTCTAAGATATCTATCGATGCAGTTCCTGGTCATCCACACAGTTTATATATATATATATATATATATATATACTTCTATATATATATCTATATATTTATATATATATATATATATATATATATATATATATATATACATATATGAATATATATATATATATATATATATATTTATATTTATATAAATATATATATTAAATTATATATTTAAATATATATATATATATATATATATATATAAATTTATAAATATATATATATATATATATATATATATATGTTTATATAAATTTTTGTTTATTATCAACATAGTACACATTTTGAGTTACAACATTTGAATATACTCACTTCATATTACAACCATCTGCTGAAGCAAATAATAATTCTAGTTCTAGTTGTGTTATTACACAGTTCAAGATTGTTAAAATATTCGCAGGGGATTTTCTATTCTTCAAAATGAAAATACTTCTGACATCGTATATCATTGCATCCACAATAGTCATCCTAAAACAGTCTTCAAAATTTTTCTTCTCATCAAGTCAACAGAGATTAGAAAAGTTTGTGAACCTATGTATTTTTCATTTGAGTGAAGCCTGAGAAATGTGCACAAATTTTATTCCGGTTATTTATTTTTTCATTATTTCTTAAGTATCTTTCCGAAATTCTTCAACAAGTCGATAATAAATACTTATTTGGAAATCAGAATCATTTTTTATCATCTACTCACCTTCGGCGTATTGTAATTGATTCAATGAAGTAACTTCCATACTTCTGAAGCCATGAACGTGGACATCTACTTTGTTTAACAGTTCTTACCCAGTATGCGTAGCACTAGGAATGATAAAACCTCTCGGCGCATGTGCATGTTGTAATGCCTATTTAAAAAACGCAATAATTTTTTTATTCTTCGTGGAGAAAAATTTTTGAAAACACTTTTCTTGTGAAATCATATGTGTTTTATCGATATCCGTTGGAATTTTCAAAATCGGACCAGCTACTAACTTTTTATCGTGATACTATAACCCCTTAGCTTCGCCTCGGGGTAAAAATATATACCTAATCTCAATTGCTTTAGAAAGAAACAAATATGCATTCAAGGAAGATATTCCACAGAAAAATTTCATTTGAAAGTTCGTATATAGATATATTTTCTGCGGTTTTATGTTCTACGATATGAGGTGATCAAACAGTTCAATAACGCAAACTGACACATTTATATTAATATTGCGAAATAATATTCCTTTTCGATAAAGCCCCCTTTCATCTAAACTGAAAACTCATTCGTGTTCACCAGCATCAAATATTCATGTAACATCGCACCAGTTCACCTAAAATCAATAACGAATCCAGGTTGTATGATTTTTCGTACTCCAGACATGGGCAGTTAATTCTATATAAATCCTGATATTCGCAACCGAGGTGGCCACCAAGCACCCAAGGGACCTTTGGAGGGAAGAAATTTGGCGGATGATATCATTGATTCGGAAAGCAACTTTCAAATCCTCCGCTTATAGGCAACGGACGGAAAGTTTTTAAAAAGTTAGACATGCCACAACGTAAAGATTTTAATACCTACTTTCAGAGTTCAGGGAAAAACACTTTCAAAATATCAATGTGATAGGAGGGAATTATGTCAAATATTGTTCTACCGAAGTAAAACTCCGATAAATATTTGAAGCGTCCTTAACGTATATAAAAATTATGTGTCGAGCTGGAACTGATGCTATTTTTTAATCTGATTCGAACTGTTGATCTCAACTTTTCATGACTTTATCAATGACGTTTTAATTAAAGAAGGTTTTAGCTGAACAGACAGCTGGAAAGTTGAGGCATTATATGTAGCTTTTTATAGCTCTATTGATACTCGCGTGGAGTATTGAGCAACAATGTAATTTTTTTCTTATTTTGCTCAATGAAGGCGTGTATTAATATCATTTTTATTGTAATAAGTATCCAACTTCCATGTTAAAGAACTTACCGCTAGTAGCGAAAAATCTCCTTCTACAAATTTTCAATATAATTTGGATAGAACAGATATTCCCGCAAATCTGGAGGCATGCAGTAGTTATCCCCATCTTGGAATCAAACAAGTCATCGATTCATCTACAATCCTATAGACCAATTTCACTGACATGCACAATGTGCAAACTGCTGGAAAAAATTATTAATAAAAGACTTATTCGGACACTTGAAAGCAAAAAACAAATCTTTCATCAAGAATAAGATTAAGAACGCTTGGAACACTGAATGGCAGGCCTCACAATCGAAACTACAAGAAATCAAACCGAACGTGGGACCTTGGCAAAATCAATTAACGAAAAGAAGAGAACAAGTGATAATGACTCGACTACGCCTAGGACACACTAAGCTCACACATGAATACTTGCTGTCTAGACAAAATAAACCAACTTGTGATATGTGCGGAGCTCAACTAACAGTGAAACATATTATAGTGCAGTGCCCTTTACTCCAAATTCAAAGAGACACATTTAACATATCCTCTAACTTAAAAAAAAATGTTACTTTATAGTAATAGTAACAAAATCATTGTATTTTTGCAAAACTTAGATTTAATTAGGAAATTATAAATATTATGTATCACCTCCACCGCCTATAATCCAAAGGGTTAGTGCGGTTATTTGAAATAAAAAAATCCAAGTATCCAACTTCCATGTTAAAGAACTTACCGCTAGTAGCGAAAAATCTCCTTCTACAAATTTTCAATATAATTTGGATAGAACAGAAATTCCCTCAAATCTGGAGGCATGCTGTAGTTATCCCCATCTTGAAACCAAACAAGTCATCGATTCATCTACAATCCTATAGACCAATTTCACTGACATGCACAATGTGCAAACTGCTGAAAAAAATTATTAATAAAAGACTTATTCGGACACTTGAAAGCAAAAAACAAATCATACCAGAACAGTCCGGTTTCAGACCTCATAGATCCACACTAGACAACATAATAGATTTGGAGAGTCGAATACATGAAGCGTTTGCCAACAAACAGAAATGTATGGCAATTTATTTTGATATTAACAAGGCCTTTGATACTACATGGCGTCATCAAATTCTAGCCAGACTTCAGGAATGGGGATACCAGGGAAACATATTAGCCTTCATTAAAAATTTCCTCAACCATAGGACCTTTCAAGTCCGTCTCGCCGGAATACTATCACAACACAAAACACAAGAAAATGGCACACCGCAAGGCTCAATAATAAGCCCAACACTTTTTCTGATAGCACTCAATGACATCATCCTGTCGATGAAAAAACCAGTCCAAGCAAGACTTTATGCAGACGATCTAATAATATTCGCCAAAGGTAAAAACATTGATAATCTAGTAACCACTCTACAGGAACAGATATATTCGCTCGAAACATGGTCGAAGACTACAGGTTTCACCTTTTCCCCTAGTAAAACGAAATGCATATTATTCTCGAAGAGGATAACAGTAGATACACCAACAGTAACACTATATAACATCAACTTAACTTTTACGGATAACATACAATTTTTGGGAATGATATTCGACCAACAGCTAAATTGGAAATTACACATCAAACATCTCATTCTCTCGTGTCAAAAAAGGCTTAACCTATTGAAACATTTAGCACATAAGCAATGGGGTGCAGATGGATCGACGCATCTCACTCTATATAGAGCTCTCATTCGCTCCAAGATTGATTATGGCTGCATTGCGTATGCTTCCGCAAAACCACCAGTCTTGAAATCCTTAGATAGCCTTCAGAATTCTGCCTTGCGCACTATCCAGGGAGCTTACAGAACTACTCCTATTAAAAGCCTGGAATGTGAAATTGGCGAATTATCCCTATAACACAGAAGACTACAATTAAGCATATCCTACGCGGCTCGAATAGCCTCACTCGAAAATGTGCCAACATATAGGAACACAATAACCACATGCTTCCTAGCAGCTTACGAGAAACCTAGGACCGACCCACCTTTCTATGAAAGGATTCGCAGGTACATGAGGCCACTTCAAATGCAGAAATTCCCACCTCTCTACCCCATGAACCTAAACACCCCTCCCCCTTGGCAGATACACCAACCAATAATTAACATCCACCTAACCCGATTTAATAAAATTTATACAAACACACAAGTTATAATCCAAAACTTTCGTGAAATCCTACAACATCATCAAGGATGCATTGAAATATACACAGATGCATCCAGAACAGAGTCTGGAGTAGGAGCTGCAGTTGTTACACCTGAAGCTACTCTAACCTATAAGCTACCGGAGACCAATTCAATTCTCACAGGAGAACTGTTCGCAATTCTCCAAGCTCTAAGGCACTCGAAATCGAGCATATCTAAAAAATTCATAATTATATCACATTCATTAAGCTCTCTACAAATACTTCGCCGAATATATGTGAACCACCCGATAGCAAGACAGATCAAAAGAGAACTTCTCACTATCCAAACATTGAACAAAGAAGTAATACTGCTTTGGGTACCTTCGCATATAGGAATAAGTGGAAATGAATCGGCTGATAAAAATTTTCGAGAAGCAATCAATAACCCGAACCAGGCAGCGCTGCAATACACTCCTTCAATTGATATGAAATCCTTCATCAAAAATAAGATTAAGAACGCTTGGAACACTGAATGGCAGGCCTCACAATCGAAACTACAAGAAATCAAACCGAACGTGGGACCTTGGCAAAATCAATTAACGAAAAGAAGAGAACAAGTGATAATGACTCGACTACGCCTAGGACACACTAAGCTCACACATGAATACTTGCTGTCTAGACAAAGTGAACCAACTTGTGATATGTGCGGAGCTCAACTAACAGTGAAACATATAGTGCAGTGCCCTTTACTCCAAATTCAAAGAGACACATTTAACATATCCTCTAACTTAAAAGAAATGTTACTTTACAGTAATAGTAACAAAATCATTGTATTTTTGCAAAACTTAGATTTAATTAGGAAATTATAAATATTATGTATCAACTCCACCGCCTATAATCCAAAGGGTTAGTGCGGTTATTTGAAATAAAAAAAAAAAAAAGTATCGCTCTAATAAAATTTTCAATTTCGCTTACCTCGAAAATACGGTTCTGTGCTATTCTATTATAATCAGCAGGTAATTAAAGCCCACTTGTTTATTAGCAGGGTTTCATTTTTTTTATAATGTATATACATATATGTTCGTATGTATGTACATCCTTATGTATTTTGAACTTATTTACACGATGAAGAGCGCAACTTTGAAGAAATAGTTATAAAAATTTCGTATAACATTTTGGATGGGATTGGTTTTGGTACGAATTAGTTGGGAGGTTGACTGCCCGGGGTAAGAAACAATGTTTACACGATAGAAGGCTCAATTTTGGAGTAAAAGGGTTAAAAGTTGGTAGGGAAAAATTTTTTCATGTCGTCTTGAATGGGATCGGTTGTTGTACGAATCGGTTAGGGGGTTAAGAAAGAGGGGAGGAAATAAATCTTGTTTGTACGATGAAGGGAGCAATGTTGAAGTGGAAGGTTTGAAAGTTGTCAATCTAAAAGATGTAAAACTGCTTTGAATTTAGAGAACAAATGTCAATTGATTGAATAGATTTTATAAACTGGAAACATTAGGAAAGCCTGATTTTTCAATGCAGCTTGGTGCGATAGAAATTTTCACATCATTTTTATTGATTCTTGAAAACATTGAAAATGGATTTCGTACGAATAAACTTAACTCCTTCCTCGTTCTTAAGAATTGTACAATAATGCCTGTTCAAAATTTAAAAAATATGGTTTCATTCACAAGAAATGAAAATCATTTTTTTTTAATAGAAGTTAAAACTTATCTGATATTGTGTGTGTCCTCCATTGAAATTGAACTTTATTGAAATGACTGCATTTCCATGAATTCAAATTAATTTATTATCCACCAATGAATTATAAATTTGATGAATTATCATCAAAGTGTAATCTTAGAATCTTAGCGTAGCTTCATAAAATAAATTCACGTGAGTTATTATAAATCCAGCGTTCAAATATTCTTGAAAGAAAATTGGTATATCAATGTATATTTTAGTATTTTTGTTTTCCCTAGGTAAGATATTTAATACTCAAAGTATAATAAACAGAATGACCTTCAATTAATGCTTTTCGAGATTAAATATAATCACAGCATTATTAAAGTCTATGAAGCTATCAATTTATCGTTATTCATTGAATTTTTCAAATTCATTCGTTGCACGAGAGGAGTTGGTTAAGTTTTCTTTGAATATTGTTTGAAAATTTTTTAATAATAATTGGCTTTACTCAATGTAACGGTATAAAGCTGGATGAATTTTGGTTCCACGTGTATTTAGTTATGTTGAAATTTAAAGTCTCTGGGAAATGAGTAAAATGAGTTTGCTTTTTGTAATATAAATTCATCATTTCATGGGTTTGGCTTACTGTAATTCATTTTCAAATTTCAGTGTCTTCGTATAACATATCATTTCATGTTTTTGAGTTGCCTTGGTTCTTTGTGAGTTCTTGTGTAGAAGCACATTTGTGAACAACAAGTTAAATAGTGATTGTATTCGCTTTTTTGCGGATATTTTTGTAATCTTCGCTAACTTAAGAAACGTTGAGAACGTCTAAGTTATTGTAATACACTGTGCGATAGATCATTATTTTTGAAATAGAAATTTCATATATTGGATAAACCTTAAGTGATGAGCTGCAAAAAATTTGCGTGACCTTGACAAATTTGGGTATTATTTTGGATTCCGAACTGAGTCTCTTGGAATATTACAATAAAGTTAGTGGATGTTATGTTGAATCCCGAGTTATATCTCCTGGAATATCACATGAGTTACCCTTAGTGAGTGTTATTTTGGATCCCGAGCTGTTTCTCCTAGTATATTACAATACAGCAGAGTGTGTACGATCCTATCTAGGAGACCAGCAACTGGTGTTGTGGAAAGGACCTTTTGATGTTGATCAAGTATAGAACAGAGTAGCACTGAAGAACAGCTAAGTAAACTGTTGAATATTAGAATTTCGACATAACTTTTCAGTGAATTTTATTTTATGAATATTTTTCAGGTTCAGTATAGCTTAACTCAGTATTTAGATATTTTGTAGAAAATCATTTAAGAAGTGTTAATTCATAAATTCTCATGGCGCCTCCTTACATAAATTTTTTAGCTTTAGGTATTGATTATTGATAGAGATTTAACGAAACAATTGGGGAAGAACCTTGAGCTAGTCGGTACATCATAATGGACGTTCCCCCCTAAATCTGCAGGAAGTGAAAGGTTTTTCGATTTTCACTATATCATACCTAGAGTTTTATTCGGAACATATGATAACTTGAAAAAGTTAATGAATATCATGCAGAAAGAAGTAATATGTACGTATGTCTCAAAAATCAACTAGGAACAGTGCAGTGAATGAGAAGTTAAACAATAAGAGGTGAGAAATGGATTTCCATTTTGAAAGGGATATGAAATCGAAATACAAATTGTACATTCATTTAGAACATAAATTGAATGCTCAGTATTTGTTATTATATAGCTAAATAAGTTAATAAACAATAAAATGAAATTAAATAATGAAATGATAAAATAAAAAATACAACAGTTTTCGATCAGTTGATGTTCAGTCTAACTGTTCTCTAGTGAATAATTGAAGTAAAAACCTTTTCGTCATTATATCATATTTATTTACTCATTCAAATTTTTCAGGTGAAACTTCACCCCTATAAATAATGTACCATCGAAGAACAGAAAACAAAAATTAAACTATATTTTTCGAAAACCTCAATCACAGCAATGATATAAATAGATTTTCGAATGTGAAAAGTGTCGGAAATAAGCAGTATTCAAACTGGTAGTCTTACTTCATCTATCCCTAACGACACAAGTACATCCCCTGTACATCCCAGGGACGTCCTTCATTTGCTACTAGGACGTCCCTGGGATATCCTTTGTCGGGACATGGTACCTACTAGGGACGTCCCAGGGACATCTACTTTCCACCGAAAAGGACACCCATGGGACGTCCTTCTGGTATGTCCCAGGGATATCCCGAAGATATATATGAGGTACATCCCCTGGACGTCCTGGCATTTCCATTTCCTTGATTCATATACATAATTTGAAGAATTTTATGGAAAATTTGGAGAAAAAAAATTCTAAGATTCTCAACACAAAACAAGTTTGATTCATAAAAGAATGTAACATTGTGTTAAAATATGATAATTACAGAAAACGACAAACAAAAACTCATTATATATGTATGTATATATATATATATATATATATATATATATATATATATATATATATATATATATATATATATATATATATATGATAAATCAACAAAAGAATAGAAAAAAATTAAAAAACTGCCAACAAAAACTAATTCTAAATATAAATTCATATGATGAATAAATGAAAGAAACTAGATAAATTAATCAGTATAAAATTAAACATATATATTTTAGGGTGACGGTGCATTTGTTGCAGGCATTATTGCATCATCTTTTTCTCTGTGGCTTCTCTCCTTGGCCCTTAATGAATAAACTATAAACATAACATTCAGAATGGGTTAACCATATATCATTGCATCAATTATTTGATTCAAAAGCAAAAGAGTACATTCAATATTTTAATATTATACCAACCTTAAATTCAATTTTTTCAATTGTTCAACTACACCTTAAATAACTACACCTTATATCAACTGATAAAATCCTTCAAATACTCACGAAAATGGCCAATCACAAACAATAAGAATGCAGTATGCCGTTGATCTTCTAACAAAGAAAACAAACTTGCGCATTAGGTATATTATGAGGTTAATTTACATTGTTGACAGAACACCAAATAATTTAAACAATGTTGCCAAAAGGAATAATTTTCTACTTGTGAAATAGTCACTTCCCAGAAATGTATGAGATATATTTCATTTTTCTCCATAATTATTTTCCAGAGAAAAACAAACACTTTCAACATTTCGTCGAGTTTTGATGATTATTATATATGTGGGTGGATATTGAAAATTCCAGGGACATGAATGGGATATCCTATGGATGTTCCAGATGGGATGTCCTCTGGACAAATGATGCGGGACATCCCTGGGATATCCCAATCATGTACTTGTACCGCGGTACATCAAAAGGACATACCTAGGACATCCCTGTGTTGTTAGGGATCTAAGTGTAGCCGAATTTCACCTAGGTATGATGATTTTTTCTGGATGGATAGGATCTATATCTGGATTTAACATTGTTTGGTAAGGTTGTGAAGTACCTATGTATGGTGCTGTAAGTTTGACGAGAGATAGAAAGATTACCAATAATGTGAAATAAGTGAAACGTTTAACTTCTTCTGTTTAGTTCTTGATATTCTAGAGCCCCAATTATTGTCAAAATTACAATATTTTTCATTAAGTTCATGAGTTTTGATGTGTTTAAATGATACTTATGTATTGTATGTTGGGATTTGTTGCTGCTTAATAATTTCAATCAATTTTTATGGTACCCATTTATTGTGAAAATTTTTCTTTTTACTCCCTGAAAATATATTGAGTCTTCAAGAGTAGGTACTCGGTATAATACTCTTAGTCTGTTAGTTTAAGAAGAAATAGAAATATTTATTGAGAGATAATGATTTATATAAATGGAGTACTTTCCAAAAATAAGGTGTACCACGTTCAGTAGCAAGGTTGTTTATGCGTTTGAAGAAAGATCCTCATTCAGCTTTTTCTTTTAGGTGTACTGCAGATTCCTGAGTATATGTCCATCAATTATATATTCATCAGGTTGTTAGTCTGCTTGTAGCAGTATTTTGGACTATTTGGAAATCACAGTCCAGTGTATGATATTCATTATCTAAAATAATCTCTTTATTCCGATTTCCCTCATTCCTTTGATCTTTCCGAAAAAGGCTTTAAATTGAGTGCAATTAGTAGATTTTGATGGCATCTTTTATGAAAATAAAATTTGTGAGTTATATTAGACGTTAAGAACTCACTCTTCTCTATAAATTGCTCTGCACATATGTTTATTGGAGTATTTAAATTAAATCGAATATTCTCTTTGTCCGACCCTGCGGACAAACCCCTATTTCGCGAGTAGGTGGCACTACCACAATATCTCATTCCCCGAGGATTGCCTGGATTCCGGTGGCAGTGTCAATATTCAATCAGAGTGGCCTAATGTATTTCGTTTCCCTCCAGGCCCTTAGATGTAATCTATGCCGTATCGTCGCTATTCACATTGTGTGATTCGTCCTCTATGTTTCTTTGCCATAAAATATATCTGTGATCAGGGACGTCTGAGATTTGCTCTGTCTCATTTTCGTTGTATTCATGAAAAACCTGAATTTATCTCTCTCATATATTTGGTCAGAACAAATTGGAATTATATCATTGAAGCCAAATTGAAAGTAATCTACATTTACTTCTCTAGATATATTAAGGCATAGTGATTTCATATTTTTCGAACAGATGTTTGTATAAAATTGTTTCAGTGAATGAAATATAGTATTATTTTGTTACATTGAATAGATATCTTCAAAGGACTTTAAAATAGATGCTTCTGAAAAAAATATATCAAAATTTATAATTGCTCGAACGTCCTTCTTTAGACAGATGAAAACGTAAATGCACAAGTAATCTCAATTAACTATTACAAGCACCTAGAGGAAAGTATACAAAAATTATTGTATGGGTAACACATCATTTACTATTGGATTTTAATAATTAAAATCCGAGAACATTAAAATTGAACTGATCTCATACTAGGATACCAAATGATATGAATTCGTGATATGAGATTAACAAGAAACTCTTGCATGACGATACGAAGAGCAATAATAAACCCAATGAATCGAAATGAATGAATCAAATAACAAAAATTCAATTTGATTTATTATCCAGAGTCATAATTAAGTGTTATTTTCTAATACTCTTAACTCTCTTAGAATTTTAGTAACCACCTCTTTGAAAATTCCTTTCTCCGCAGATTATTGCTGATAATTAGAAAACGTTGAAGGAATTAAGTTACTGGAACAAAGAATTACTATAGGAAGTAAATTCTGAATTTCAAACTAGTACAGGCCGGTCAGTCAAAATTAATTTCACATCAAAAAAATTTCCAGAGCAATTTTTGAAAGAATCACGATGGATCCCTATTATTCTGTAGGTACTGAAAATTGAGAACAAAATCTGGC
>JARQZK010001533.1:0-32500 GCA_030704885.1 Cynegetis impunctata | reverse complement strand
TGAATACTTCATTGCAATAGAAAAGCAAAACACATGTAAATAGCAACACCGATGGATCCTGAGTCTCATACAATGTCGACCAATCACAACTATAGAATTTCGGATAAAATCGAGTGAATTCGTTGGAAAGCATGTGTGATCGTAGTGAC
Source organism: Cynegetis impunctata (assembly GCA_030704885.1). NCBI lineage: Eukaryota > Metazoa > Arthropoda > Insecta > Coleoptera > Coccinellidae > Cynegetis > Cynegetis impunctata. The sequence goes on along the minus strand of JARQZK010001533.1, from coordinate 32,351 downwards.
TAATGGCCGACAACAGCTTGTTTACTTATATTGCTCGCGTATTGTTTTAAAATGAGTTTGGTTACTGAAGTTAATTTCAAAAATTTCAATGGTGACTTAGTGGAATATTTGTTTTCTCATAACTTTAGTGCACTAAGTTATGAGGATAAAGTTTTGATAAAAACATTGCGACCTACCCCTGAATTGAACAGTTTGGTGCAGCTTAACAGACAACAAAACCGTAGTTTTAATACAAGAAATTATGAGAGACATCCTTGCCTAACCGTATCACAGGTAAAAAATAAATTATTTTGTTGGCAGTGTTTACTTTTTACTAGGGAAAATGTCTCTGTTTGGGGCCGCTTAGGATTTGAGGATTTAATTCTATAGTTGAAAGTGAGGAATTTTTCACCGATAAAGTAACTTTAAATACCACACGCGGATTAATTTCTTACTTACAAGATAAGGAATTTATATATTTTTTAAACATCTTTAAATTAATTTTTGAACAAACAGAAATAGTTTTTCAAATCTTACAGCACAAGTTTTCAGATGTAATCAACGCACGAAATCGGCTCAAGTTTCTTTTGGAAAAAATTTCAGAATTTCGTGCAGAAGTTTAATTTAAAAAACTATTTTCTGTATTTCAAACTACTGATGATACGACTCAATTCAGCCCAAAACGAAAGAAATTCAGTTACGCAGATATGGAGCTTCACTTTAAGCAAATATTTTATGAAATTTTGGATATATAGAATTTTGGACATATAGAAATAAGGATTTCTGATTTGAAAGTACTGCATTTCTTCGAATTACTCAATAAAAAGTTCTTAACCGGATTTGCGGCTAATTTTCCAGATAACCTTTTGGAAAATTTATGTCAAAAATACACTTTTTTTGATAAGGTGGCCATAAAAAGTGAACTGTGTGTTGTTTATAATGACAATGAAATTTTGGGGCAAAATGAAAATCATGTGAGGACTATTAAATACCTTTTTGATAATGATTTGAATCAAGATTTACCCCAAGTTTATAAACTCTTATGTCTAATGGTTTCTATCCCGGTGACATCGGCTTCCGTAGCACTCGTTTTTCACTCTTAAGAGAACTGAAACTTATTTACGAAATTCAATGAGCCAGGATCGTTTGAAAAATATTAGTTTGTTGTCAATTGAAAAGGAATTGGTAAAACTTTTGGAGAACGACAAATAATTTTATGAGGATATTATAGATCATTTTGCTAACGTTAAAGATCGCAGAATCCCGCTAATCTTCAAAAATATATAATAACTTTTTATTTTCTCTCATTTATATATTTATATATATATATATATATATATATATATATATATATATATATATATATATATATATATATATATATAATATATATTAATATATATATATATATATATAATATATTATATATATATATATATATATATATATATATATATATATATATATATATATATATAAATGAGATTGAATCCTCTCTTAGCTCTTTGTGAAACATGATAAAATAGTATTAATACAAATAAAACACTTGTCTAAAAAAGTTGTCGACTTGTTTTGTGTTGTGAACACATTCTCAAAACGAATACAGGAGAGATGACAGCAAATTTAAAACTGAGGAAATGTCCCATCTCATTGATTTCCTGATTCTGATTTGAATTAATAATATAATAATATATATATATATATATATATATATATATATATATATATATTATATATATATACATATATATATATATATATATATATATATATATATATATATATATATATATTATATATATATATATATATATATATATATATAAATATAAATAAATATATATATATATAAATAAAAATATATATATATATATATATATATATATATATATATATATATATATATATATATATATATATATATATATATATATATATATATATATATATATATATATATAAATATACGTAGGTGAATAAGAGAAAAGTATACTTTTATCAAATATGAGTTCACTATCAATATGGAAGAGCTTTGCGAGAGGTATTGAAGAATGGTTTGAAATTGAAATATAAGTATTGAGTGTCTCTCACCTATCCATGTTGATGGGGTATTTTTGAATGAACGAAAAAGGGATCATGATTTGCGATTGATTCGAATGTTAAAAGGTTAAAAAGGATAAACGCCAAGTGTTTCATTCCTCCCTGAAGTATGTGTCAGGGCAGATCAAGGTATGGGGAGGAACTCCTTCAGACAGAAAGGGTGGGTGAGATACAAAGGATAATACTGGCCCAGCATCGCATCGCCTTGCAAGCCAGCATCGCATCGCCAACTCCAAGAGAAAACCTCTGAAACAACTCATGGCAGACCTAGAGTTTCGAACTCGAGACCTCCCAAATACTATCAAGCGTACCTAACTACTTGGCTAACTAGAGTGTTGAATCGAATGTGAAAATGGTCGTCCATTTATAAAAAAATGGGTACCTGATCTATTTCCAGCGCTAATGACTTTCGTAGACGATGAACTTATATTATGGAAAATATGAAAATATGAAATGATTTATGGTAAATTTCGAAGAATTATGGAGATTATTCTATATATATGACAATATATATATATATATATATATATATATATATATATATATATATATATATATATATATATATATATATACCTATATATATATATATATATATATATATATATATATATATATATAGATATATATATATATTTATATTTATTATTTAATATATATTTATATATATATATATATAAATATATATAAAAATATAAAAATATATAAATATATATATATATATATATATATATATATATATATATATATATATATATTTATCATCTCGTCATAACAACGTGAGGAACAATAGTTTGTTAACATATAAAATCTCTAGAGAGAAACATTTTACAGATGCCACTTTTTCAGAAGACTCCTTCGTCAATATTAGCGACATACTTTTGCATGCAATTCAATCATTTATATTGCGTATTCATTTTCCTCATCAGTAGATTTTCATCAAACGGAGATGTGAATATCAATGAATTTAGTTTATATACCTAATGATTTAATTAAATATCATCTTATATGATAGACGAAATCACTAAACATGAAGAACGTAAAATTGATTTCACTTCACTTTCACCTTATTCGAAAAAAAAATCCATAAACTGACACTAGCGTCAAGCTTACACCCTTTTCAATAATCTGAAAAAACCAGTTTAGAATTTGAATTCATATCCTTGTTTTCCAACGTACTCATTATACCAAAATCATTTTTCAACCTAAACTAAAATACATACAAATTCAATCAATTTTTTACATACAAGGTAAAATTCAGTGAAAGTTCAATAGTGTAGGTTTTTCAAACCGTCTGTAATTTTCATCATGTTTCAGAACATATAAGGTCCATTAATATATCATGAACTTTTGGACATGTCCACACATGCTATAAATATAGAGAAATGAATCTGAAAGTATAGTCATTTGAAGGCTAAATGAAGATTCACTTTCACAAATGCTTCACAGTTAACTACTGTACAGACCGTAAACTGTATTCATTAAAAATTTGTACAAAATACCATAGTCAGAAATTCCCAATGGTATATTTCTCTTCAATATGTCTTGTAGAAGCCATACTCTACCGAGATAATTAGCAGATTGTGTAGACTAGTATTGGGGTGATGCCAGGTTTGAACCTCGAGGTCAACTGCTCTGCCATGAGTTTCTCTCACAGGTTTTCTCATGTTGTAAGTAACTCACTGCTTTAAAACTTTAAAAGGCGATTTCTGAGTTCGTATTCCTCCTCAGAACACCAGCTTGCCTCCTCTCTAAAATCTCATCCATCCTCAATATCCACTTACATACAAGTGCATCTTATATCTACCTGACATGGATAACTCAAGCCTTTCCTTTCTTTCGAAGCCAATCGATTGATCAAATTTTCATAGAACTTCAAATATGCCTAAGTGGCATTATTTTGTTTATGAGAGCGCTAGCTATTGGAAAACTGGTAGGTACTTGCCTGATCCGAATGTTCTCAAAATGTCTGCTGCAGTCTATGGACATAAAAATTGCAGGATATATAAAGATCACTCTCACATAATATGCGAAAATGCTTGCTATTCTTCATCAAGAAACACATTCATGATTTTTTGTAGAATACATACATTTAACAGGCACTATTGGTCGTAAGATGCAAGATTATTCATTATTGAATAATCTTGCATCTTTACGACCAATAGTGCCTGTTAAAGCAAAAATTTCTGATTAACAATAATTAATATCAGATGAAGATTTACACCATTATTTCCGTCTACGCTTCAGTGGAACTATTAGTGCATCCGTTTTTGATATTTTGATTTTACTCGATCCGTTCACTTGTTAGTTCTGGTCAATTTTGACACAATTCAACATGATTAATTAATGAGGCTGATACTTGTTGGAAATTTGTATTCATATTGAAATAATATTTAGCGAACTGAAATGAGAACGGAAATGAAAAACGTAGGTCTGGACATCCCGTCCGTTCTCCTCTACTTTTCAGTTTTCCTATCAGTTTTTGCTTTCTTCACCCAGGACAAACTGACAGTTCAAGTGAAACAGTTATGGATATGAGAACTGAAATAAACATGTAAAAAGCCTTTATCAGACAAAATAAAAAGTTGGACGCAATTAGAAATGAATAATGTTCATGTGAAAATCAATCTTGTAGTAGCTAAATCGCTTATCAAAAAACATGTGGAGATCTTACATAGAAGATAAAAATTTAATCACAAGAACATCACCTACACAGCACAAAACAATAACCATCAAATAACATCCTATTTTTTTTTTCAAAGACTGAAAACATCATATACCAAACATAGACCAACTATTTCTAGATTGAGTATTGGGGGCTGCTATTTGATGTGAATGTATTTAAGTTATGGAAGAAATTAAAACAATCATTTTCAAAGACGCTTCGGACAAATTCCGAAGGTGACAAAAAGTACCTCATCATGCATAAAAATTGTATGTAAATATTCTCAAGATTAACTTATTTTTCATTTAAAATAATTTTAAGTTAGTTACTAGCCTGAATTTTTTTTAAATAGATCGTCAATAATTTTATAACACAACTTTTCGAGAAAAAACTTTTAAGTTACAACTAGTCAACATACTGCTTCGAAGTAAATGTCTTTATATATGATCACAAAGTAAAAATATTCTCATAAGTGTATAAATAACTGATATCGTGATAGTCCATGAACTTCTTCTGTAGGAAAATAAAGTGGACACATATAGGCAGATTTCATTTTGAACCGCTTTATATAATATATTCCTGTCATATACATATACACGAACGCAAATGACACCCATTAATCACAAGCGCTTTTCCGCAGTACGTTCAGAGGAAAGAGACGTAAGAAATTTGATTCATATTAGTAAACAAAAAACTGATCAAACATTCTGATCCCTCAGCACTTAACTCGGTTAATCGGACTGAGTAAATTGAATATGGCGAAATAAAAGTTGGTGAATTTATTCTTAAGACTAATACTACTTATTCTTCTTCCGAATCCGCTCCTGTAAAAATCATAGCTCTCATGTTACCACCACAGTGAACTAACGATTTCACCCTATTTACACGGCTTTTAGCGGGGTCTGTTGTTGACGAGGGAAGCCAGGATGATAGATGTATAGAATTTAAAGCTATTATCAGTAATTCTCTATATTTCGAAATTGAAGTAGACGTGCCGAGTTTGTCTATCGATTGAGCTTCGATGGTATGTCGTTAACACAAATCTGGAAAATTAGTGATACATCTCGATCCTTTGAATTTTCAAGTAAAAGTATAAATAATTTTTTCATTGGAGTAATCGATATTTTTGATTTAAAAGCTTTCTTATATTCATGTGCATATGAAATTATATGAGGTAGTTCCATTCATTTAGTATCACATCGGATATTATCAACGATGAATTAATAAAAATAACTTTATTTTTAAGATCTTTCGGCAGGATACAAAGATATACAGAGAAATTAAATTACAATCTCAACACTAGATTGCCACTAAACTATTGAATAGCAAGATCTAATATATATAAAGATATATATATATATATATATATATATATATATATATATATATATATATATATATATATATATATATATATATATATATATATATATATATATATATATATATATATATATAGGTATGTACATATACTAGGTGTCTCATTCAAAAGTATCCACCCTCAATAACTCAACAACGAATCAGAATTTGTGAAAACAATCAGACAGGTCGATTCTTGATGACAAGAGGACATGATCTGGGATAAAAAGCTTGTTTATACTAGTAACCCCTGTAGAGGGTTGCAACCCCATCAGGAATTAGAATAGAGAAAGTGGGCAGTTTTGTAGCACAAATGTATGCATGAATTAAAATTTTTATGAATCTGCAGTTTGTGATCATATAAAGTGAATATTCACAAAGTTAAAGGGTGTTTTTTTATGGAGTTTATGGTACAGATAAAACTAAATGAAACAGAGATGTTTCAATTGATCTTATAGTTTCTATTGAAAGAAAAATATTTTTAACAAACAGTATACTACAAATTCACCACAATTTCTTGAATTTCTCACCATTAGATTGCATGCAGCGATAAAACCGTGATTATCTTTTGTTCCAAGACGAAGCAAAAACAAACAATAAGGTGATTAAGAAGTGTTAAATTTTTTTTTCTCTTCATGCTTATCAGAATCTGCACTGCCAGGCCATATGCAAAGAGATTATTGCTCTCAGAAAATTTCGTTTTAGTTTCTGTGTTGCAGAATTATTAGAGTGCGTTTTATCAGTTCTTGATAAAAATTACAAAATGGTTAACACATTGGTGGAGAAAAAGAAAATATTGAAAATTGATTTCCAGAACAACGACTGTGAGGATTTTTAATGAACGACATCCTGATAAAAATGTTTACCATTCATTTATCATTCAGTTGGTACATAAATTTGAGGTAACAGGATCAGTTGCAAACAAAAAACATAATCGCACTTGTACGGTTACGGGTGAAAATGATCAAGTCGCCGTAATTGGTCAACTAATGCCTGAACGGAAACAATGTGGAAGTGTTAGAAAGTTGTCACAGGAAACTGGCTATTCAAGGGCAATTATCCACAGAATATAGAAGCTAGTTAAGTTCCATCCTTATAAAATGACACTTCTTCATGAACTGAACGAACCTTAACGGAAACGTCAACAAACATAATTGTAGGTTTTGGTCCGATAGAAATCTTCACCTCTTTAGGGAGCAACATTCTCAACACCCACAAAAACTCAACGTCTGGATGGGTATTTTGGGAGATCACTTGATTGGTCCTGTGTTCCTTCCTGGAAATCTCACTGGCGATGTGTATCTAGATTTGCTCGAAAATGTGATTGATCTTCTAATCACCGAAGCTTGAGAGGCAGATGAAAACCTTTTAGAAGTGGAGTTATACTTTCAGCAGGACAGAGCTCCGCCGCACTTTGCAGCTCAGATGAGACAGTACCTGAATGGTACGTTTCCTGGGCGTTAGATAGGCCGAAGGGGCCCAGTGGAGTGGCTTGCGTGATCGCTGGATCTAACACTGCTAGATTTTTTTCTCTGACGCTACTTGAAATCACAAGTTTATAAAACCAGAGTTGCATATTTAGACGACCTTATATAACAATTTCAAATTTCGTGGGGTTATAAATACTGCAATTTTGAGGAAAAAAATTAAAATAGATGATCTAGAATTCTAAAAGTACCTATTTCAAAAATAGCAAAACAAATGGAAGTTGATATTTGCAATTTCAGGGTTACATGCTCTGATCTGAAGGGTTTAAATATATAACAGCAACAAATGCGTCAAAAATTGTCCCTCTTGATACTGAAATTGACGTGTTTCGCCTTATTTTCATAGTATCATTAATTAGTTAAAGAAATATTGAGTTCTGCTCGTTTTTCAAATTTACCCCCTGTATATATATATATATATATATATATATATATATATATATATTTATATACATATATATATATATATATATATATATATATATTATATACATATATATAATTATATATATATATATATATATATATATATATATATATATAAATATATATATATATATATATAAATTGGAATTTTGTGGTTAATTGTTATTAGGTTTAATTTATTTGCTGTATTTATAATGCTAATAGAATTAAATTATGATTAATAATTCTATTAGCATTATAAATACAGCAAATTAATTCAATATATATATATATTGAATTTATTTGCTGTATTTATAATGCTAATAGAATTATTAATCATAGTTTAATTATATAACCATTATAAATACAGCAAATAAATTAAAACTCATAACAATGAACCCTCAAATTCCAAAATATATATATATATATATATATATATATATATATTATAAAGCTATATATATATATATATTAATTATGAATGTATTTATTGCTAACGAATTATTAATATAGCCAATATTAGCGGATACAATACAGCAAACCAGAAATAAAACTCATAACAATGAACACTCAAATACCAATATATATATATATATATATATATATATATATATATATATATATATATATATATATATATTCATAAATACTCAAGAGCGCTTAAACTTGCATTACTAAGTCAAAATTATTACTGTCAAATTTAATTTACACTAGAAGAAGTTGAATCGTCTCTTGAAAATATTCTCTCTTCAATAGTTTCACGCCTGTCAGTAGTTTAGAATAAATAAATCAATGGAATAGCACATACAACACGAAAAGTGCAGGAATAAAACTGAGTAATATAGAAATATTCATATCATACACCCGTTATTCAAAGACCATGATTCCAAATACCACTTTAAATAAAAATTTCGAAGAAAGATAACTTGAAATTTCAATTGTCTATAAAAAATACTAAAAAAAACACATAAAAAAAGTAAACGTAACGAATAATTTTCATTTGTTTCTTCAATATTCTAGTAGTTAGGAACTGAAGTCGCTCACACATAAAAATCAATTTCTCCCCAGACGGGTTGAGATTCCGAAGCTAGTATTTCATTATAGACAAAAAGAAAGAGTCCGATAATGTGTTAGTTTTTGTCCTCATTTCTAATTCAGTCGGTAGCGGTTTACGGTCTATTAGAAAATTGCCTCGAGAACCTTATTCCATCAATTTTTCACGTAGGTACATGTCTGACCGAGGATGTAAGTCTTTTATGTTTGATGTTCTATTCAATTTCTCTTTTTCCACATACACTGTCGGCGATTTGTTCGCTGACCACGAGTATTTGAAGCTTTGGTGTGAACACGTTGATTGTGATTTTGGTTAAAAGCAGTCGGGTTTTGAGGATTGAGATTTAATTGAAATAGATCATTTTCATTACTTATAATTATATTATATGTTCGAAAAATAAATGTATGAGTTAGTGAAACTCTCATGTATATACCTGAAGGTGATTTACTCACAATCCAAGATTGTAATTTGAAGAATATTTACAATTAATATTTTCATGAAACAAAATTACTAAATTTAAGAAATTCCTTCGATTTCATTTTTATATCCATATATCCTTTCATGTGAGCTTTGCTGTACCTATATCAAATTATTCATATTATGTAATACTGCTCAACTCCCAAACAATTCCACAAAAAAAAACACATGAAACCTTAGTAACCTAACATTTAATAACGAAGCAAGTAATTATAACCACCCTCAGCATAGCTCATATTTTTAATCTTGTGTTAGTTTATGAAAATGCTTTTGATTGTTGGATGTATTTTACATATGAAATAAATTTAGTTGTTTCATTAGGTTAGGATATTGTTTGAATACGTCTAGTATTATTGACAACCTACCGACACTTTCTCAAATGAAATATTATATTTTTTAAACATTATCTATTTTTTGCTCTTCATTCGATTACTTTCTATTGATATCTTCTTTGCGATCGTCTGCTACAACTTTCAAGTTTATTTTCATTATACCTAACAATCTGAATATTTGTTTGTATTATGAAACAAACTGTGTTAAGCAAAGTTTATTCAATAAAACCACGTCATGGTTAACCTACTGTATATAATCTCCTGAAATAAAGCAAAAGTTAATGATATTCAAATTTTTAGACTATTTTTTAGCAAATATAGACAGTTTTAAACTGAATACCTTAAATATTACTATCTTATGTTATAGATAGCAGAGGCATTAAACAAACTCATATACCCCACTTTTTTGGATTACTCAGAAAATCAGAAAAACGGCTTTTTCACATGAAATTTCAGACCAAACTGAGACTCTTGTTCCAAAACAAATCTGAAGCATCGAATTTTTTTTAAAAAAGGGGATGATGGGACACAGGCGTGTATCATCTACCCTCATGAGTTCGTAAGCTAGTACATTACCCAACAGTTCACAGTACACGTAGAAATATATAATTTAAATTGGAATTTTGGACAATCACAACATCCGTATCTTATCCGGGATTCGAACCCGTTAACGTTTGTGCCCTATACAATTTTCCCAACCATCTGGCCACAGACGGTTAATCATCCACAATTTGATAGCAGGTAGAGGTATTTTATGAGATGAAATGTTACGTACAAACAAAGGAGTATTTATAGCCTAATCGAGCATTAAAAATAAGACCAGACAATAATAATACTTGTGGTAGTGTTTCAGCATGTAAAACGTTGCACGTCCGCAACTATCGTGGCCTACTCTAGGTGGAGTTTTCGACGTTTGGCATTTCTGTTTGGCCTAAAGTGAGATCGGCTACCGATATATAGTATTATGATTTGTCTACATGTCATTAGTGCTCCTCTTAGAAACTATCAGGTGTTTACGTGGACTGAGGTTCTTGTCTACTCGGTCGGTGGGCTACTGATAAGCTCGGAGCTCGTCGCAGATCGAAACAGACTATTGTTTCCATGATGCCGATATTAAATTTTCTAACAGTCTGCTTTCAAGGATTAATTGGAATTCCATATCGTCAGATCTAATGGAACTAGCACCGTTAGAGAGTTTATCTGTTTAATCATCAATCTTTCAATTGAATTATATAAATTCAGGCTCCTGGAGGTTAACCTGAAAATGAAACTCTTTCAGATAACGTCAGGAAAAATCAACCAATGCAAGAAGTAATCCCTGGCAAAAATCCCCCATCAGGAACAAAGAAATGGGCAGAATGAAAATGAAAAAAAAAATCTTCTGGGTGCGAAACGTCGAAAAATGGCGATAGAGGCAGCAAAAGCTTGAGGAAAAACGATTGTACCTAGGAAACCAAATTCCAACCGTAAACCCAAAGAGGATGAGGCTAGAACCATTGGAGCATAGCAACCTGATGATTCCAAAACACCGGACGTGATGTTGAAGTGCGAGCTGAGAACAGGACTAGGTCACCAGAACTTCCTCTCGTATGAACCAGGATAAGAAAAATAAGGTAGAGGCTATCTCCGGAGATTCTGGAAAAATTCAAATTCACTTTCTCCTCCAGTCTCCTTCACTAAAATGACGATAATTTTGGCGAACTATCCTGATATTGAGCTTACAATGGAACAGGCCAAGCTGTCCAAGTTTACATTAACCAGGAAGATCTAGAACAGTCCTGAGGCATGTAGGACTTGACTAGAGACTTAAACGTGTTACCCGAAACAAAGGATTCCTCTGAACTCCAAGTAATCAAGTATGAAGATCTGGTTAAAGCGACCAGAGTCCTACGGTGGGTTCCTAGAGAACATATAGAAGTCAAAGTTCCTAAGTAACTCCGTCAGCTACTTAAAATCCTGAAAATCGAATTGAACACTGTGGATTGAAAAGGGACCTGCGCAATCATCCTGCGAATCGAGGGACTACCATTGCTTGTTAGATGGAGGTGAACGCTCTGAAAATGTTGAAAGAACAAGTGCTTGCGGCATATCTCAGTCTATCGGAGCTCTCCTTCAGAGTGGAGCAGAACAAAACAAGAACCGGCAGTACACCAGCTACTACAAGTAAATTTGCAGTACAGTAAGGCCGATATAGCTGCTCCAAGGCAAGACCGATATAGTCGTCATCCAGGAACCGTGTATAAATGGTTGGTATGTGAGAATACTACAGCAAGCTAAAAATAAGCTATACTATTTCATGGCAGGAAACCCTATAACCTGCATCTTTGCACGAAATGAAGAACAAGTTCTCAAACTGCATGATTTTTGTTTTAGGGTTCAGGTAACCGTAAGGTTGAAAATGCAAGTGCAGGAATCGGAACAGAAATCAACTCGCAACATCGAAAGGGAAGCAGAAACACGAATAAGAGAAGGGAGTACCATTTAGATTGTATTCTCTTTAATTATCACGTCATAATGAATTAGAGAAATGCACATACTTTTGTTACAATAAATCGGGGAAAAGTTATCGACATCATCTCGACCTCTAACAATATACGCTTTCAGATTACTCAGTAGCATGTGTCACAGGACGAACATGTGAATTATGCTCCGAAACTGGACCCAATTTTCGGAAGTATCGAGCGTTTTTACTTCACAAGTTGATAAATATCAGTTTCCGAAAGTAATTTCACAACCACCGTAAGTTAAATAAACTGATTTAGTAATTGCATATCAGAGAAATTAGGCGAGGAGAAGAACCGAATCTCTGAGGAGAAGATTCAGACAAGGTTCCTATCGCGAATCGCTACGAGATAAGAAGTCAGATATAGAGGAATACCGGCTTTCTTCTGGGAAACAAGACCGGAGTCAGAAATATTTATAATATTTTGAGGTGATGAACTAAAAAACAGAAATCGATTGGGATATCTGAAAAGTGTCGAGAACATAAAGCATAGACATTTATATATACTTTTCAAATCACATAAAAGTGTTATTGAAGATTTATTACGGATAAAATTGTTTGATATGATGAACTGCGAAATGGATAAACAAACAAGAACTATTACTGAAAATATAACTACTACTTTGTTGCGTATTATTAGATGAAAAGTTGAAACTAATATTGGAAGAGAATAAAAACTTGAAAGAGGAAATGGAGATATTGAAAATACAAAACAGACACTTGGATAATGTGAACAGGAAGAATAATATTATATTCCATGGTAGTACGGAAAAGAGCTGAGAAGATTAATTCAATATAATTGATATAACTATATTGAAAGTTAAAATTCATATCAAGAAATTTGAAATGAATACATTACCATATACTAGGACGCATACAAGGAAGAAATAAAAAGAGACCGATATTAATATCATTCACTTCATATCTTAGAAAAGGAGAAATAATGAGAAAAAAACAGAAAAGCTTAAAAATACATACATCACCGAAGACTTCTCATAAGAAACATTGCGATAATGCAAAAAATTACAAGAAAAGTTCGAACAAGAAAGAGAAAAAGGAAACGAAGCTCAAATTAAAAATAATAATTTGGTGAGAGACTCCTCTCTGTTACCTAACACTGCTCAATATCCACCACCGCCCATGGAAGGCAAAACCATTATCGCACCAAATAAGTTACACAAAACAGACGCATTAGCATACATAAAAGCAAGATCAATCTCCCTGTCTGAGAAAAACTTCCAACGCAGTAGACAATAGGAAATATTTGAAACCAATAATGCGAAGAAAAAATTTTTTTTTTATAAAAACAACACAAACACAAAACAAACTGATCCCCAATACGGTTGGTGACCGAGGGATAATAGACCATATCCCCCTGATGCTAACAAGCCACGAGTTGAATAAACCACTACAGGATACAAATCTAAAAGGATCAATACGTAAATTCAATATTGCTACACTTAAGATCGATGAAAACACAAGAATCTCTAATAGACGCTCTACAAACAATTGAATGGGACATCATAGGCTTGAGTGACGTAAGAAGAGCAAATGAAAAAACGGGAGAATACGATAAATATATACTTTACCACAAAAACGAAACTACTGGCATGTTCGGAGTAAGATTCTTGGTGAAAAAATATCTAAGAAAAGAAATAATCGAATTCCAAGGAATATCAGATAGAATTGCAATTCAAAATATAAAAGTACATTATAATCAGCCAATTTCAATCGTCCAAATATAGGCTCTGACCAATGTTGACACAAAAGAAGAAAAATATAAATTCTACACTAAACTAGTGGCATCATGCGAAATTTACTCAAAACAGTTTGTAATGGATGACTTTAATAGTCAGACTGGTAAAATGTAGTAAACCGAAGATTGTTCAATCAGAACTTATACGACGGGTAAAAGAAATGATAATGGTCGACTAATATCAAATTTTGCAGTAGAAAACAACCTACATATCATGAACACTTATTTCAATGAAAAATTTAACAGAAAATGGACCTTGTTATCTCGTGATGGGCACACAAAAAAAAAACTAGATTATTTTCTGACAAACAATCCAAAAATATTCTTAGATGTAGATGTCGTAAACCGACTCAACTACAGCACAAACCATCGAATGCTTCGTGGACAAGTAAAGTATGTTGACCCAAAAAGTCAAGGAAAATCATTCATAGTGGGAAACAGCAGATACTTTTGCCTGTTAAAATTGATACTCTGGAATTTCTTAACAATAAACTGGATGAAACAAAAAAAATCGAAAATATTCAACAAAAATACATAAAAGAACTAAAAAAAATCGACAATGAATATAGGTGTGAGGTTAAAAGAGACAAAATAGGATAAGAAGCAAGAAATGTAATTGAACAGAGGAAAACTCCATACACGAATAGAAGAAACAACAAAAATAAAATTTTTAAGCAAAGAAATAAATATAAGAATGAGAAAACATACAACAACAAAAAAACAGAGGTAATAAATTACTACATAGAAAAAACCGGCAGAGTCAAGCAAGCATGAAGAGAACCGGAAGAGAGTGCGGACTGAATCGACAGCATGTCATATCACAGATATAGTCTGTCCAGCGACCGTTGGCGTGTACATCATCAATTGTATATGACGTAGATCGTGAACACTGTTGCCAGACATAATAAATAATCTCAAGTCTAAATAGCTAACCTAATTTTCAATAATGACATGACGGGGATTTTTAGCGGTAAATTCAAATTAACCAGTATTCCCTACCAGAAGTGTCACTCTATCTATTATATTTTACGATGAAAGCACTACAATACCATACCTGTTGCGAGTGCTGAAAGTGGGACAAGGAAGTAAACAGAAATAATACCAATATATGCTGTTGAACAACGTTTATTGAATATTGAATAACCTGAAGCTAGCCAAATAGTTATTCCGAATAGGCAAGAAAACCTCCGACTTATTGAAACTGTTGAATAAGTACAAAAATGCAAAATTATATTTTAGTTTGAGGGGATATGACAAAATAATTGTCAGAAATATAATGCTAGGGAGACCAATAAAAACAAAATGAATATTAATTAAAAAATACATAGAGTAAGTTAATTTCCATTGTCCATTCATCATCAGAATATTCTGATGCCGAACTATCGTTCAAATTAAAAATTACTGGAGCAATATTGGAAGAGTCCAAGTGCTTCTCTCTATTCCACCACTCTGAAATAATTGTTTCTGTATGCTGTACAGTATTTCTCCACATTTCTACCGACACATGCTGCACCGCCTCTCTCCACATTTGAACAGCATTTTCTCGGCCATCACCATCTCGGCCAATGTGTGCATTGTAATAATGTTTATATATTCTCAATTGCATTGAAAATGCAATGGTACGGTGGAAGTCTCAAAACTTTATGGCCATATTGCTCAGCTAGTTGATCAGCTAAATAAATACTTTTTGGTTGGTTTCTGCAAAGGAAACGTTGAGCTTTAAAGGTTTTGATCAATTTCAATTATGTAATGGTACGAAAGTTTAATATACTCACATTTTAACCAACTGTAGCAATTAAGGTTTCAAAAAGTGTTCTTCATAATGTATATTATTATTTGTGAGCCATGTTTTAATTTCCTCCGTTCTTCCAGTGATTTTTGGGAATTTGATTGCTAATTGTGCTATGATAACTACTAGCATTATCCATTATTATTAATGAAGGGTTCTCCAGTTTTTGAAGCAGTTGGAATTCAAACCATTTTAGGAAGTTATCTTCATTCATCTCACCATGATAATCTGGATTATCAGATTTTCCAGAAAACATGAGGAGAGCCTCTGGTATCCAACCTCTAGAAGTGCCTGCATGTAATATTATATATCTGCGAATTAATAATGTGGGAATTCAGTTTAGAACAAAAGTCAATTTGAATATCAATTATGGTAAAAACCTTACCAAAACTTTCCTTCTCAACTCATCTTAGCTGAATGCCATGAGAAGTAAAAAACAATCAACATATAAAAACCTAAGTATTGGCAATAATCAAACTATTTATAAAAAGTACGCAAACCCAAAATTGAACATTCGATCTGGCATTATTCACAATAATTGTAGCTCACCTTTTCCCGTTCACTTTTGTCTTTCTAACACTTTTGACATTAGAATCCTGCCAGGAACGTGTATTTTTTTCCATCTTGGAAAACCCATGTCTCATCAATAAAAACACATTCATAAAGTTTGTTCTCCATATTCCTTGTATATTCAAGTAGAAATTTAATTCGGGCATGGACAATATGATCTCGTTCCATTATACTAAGTCGTGGGTCATCTTTTTTATATTTGAAACCTATTTCTTTCAGTACTATGGGCAGTAATGATCTGGAATCTTCATACTTACTCTTTGATTTCAAATTTTCTAGTAATGTATTCAAGGTTATATGCTCTCCTAAAAAATCAAACTATTCACAAGCCTATAAACTCAAATACTCACTAGATCACCTACTGTTTTTGCACATATCATATATTTCATTTCGTATTTCAGTCTTTTGTACTGGATTCAGTTCAATACTACGACCTACTACGTGTTCTTTTTGGACTCTCCACTTCTGCGGTAGAGGAAATACGGGAAACAGTTCTAATGGAGAGTCCTAAAGCATTAGCCACTCTCTGAAAAATTAAATTAATCAGTAAAGAACAAAATTCTATTTCTAAATAACTCACCTCTCTTACAGCATGAAGCGGTAAAAGTGGTCCCTTATTGTCGCGTTCTTGTTCAAAATACTCAATCAAAGATTTGACCAAGCATTTTGATTATTTGTTCAAACTGGAATCCATATTCATCGATCGATAAATCAAACTTTTAATTACAAAATCTTCTTGTTTACTCGGAGACTGTCAAACGTGAAATGGCGATTACCGGCGCGTTGGTCGAGAGGGTCCGACAACATTGCAAATTCTTCAATTAAATGACAACTTAATAAAAATTCAACGTATTTTCATTACTCGGAATGTTAATTTTTTTTGAGAGATACATAAGATTTGATATGTTAAGAACAGAATATTTGTCGAAATGGACGATACGGTCTTTATCAACATATAACTACTTCTTCAGAAAATTACTTACGACAGATATTAATTTTGACCATTTCAAATTTTATTTATTGGGCCATTATTTGCGCATGACTGTGACGCACACGCCAACTTTGGCTGGACAGACTATATATAATAAACGTAAGACAAATAGAACTGAAATACTGCAAACGGCTACCAGTTACTACAAAGAATTGTAAGTGGATGAGCAAAAATCAAACGAAACATGCTATAAACCAACTAAACTGAGGAAGGGATCCTGATAATACTAAAGTAAGAAGTGAATAAGGCCATCAAATCACAAAAAAAGAGAATGCATCTGGAGAAGATAAAATTTTTAATGATTTTCTTATAGACTCGTCCAAAATAATATACAAAACAAATACCTTCACCATGGATCACATAAACAATAGTTATTTTGCATCAAAAAGAAAAGTAGGATGATATAGATAACTACAGGCCCATCAGTTTGATGTGAAGTGTTGCTCAATCGATTACCAAAAACTTTGGACCAGAACCAACTTAGAGAGGTTTTCGTAGCGATTTTTCTACCCTCGACCATATATATATATATATATATATATATATATATATATATATATATATATATATATATATATATATATATATATATATATATATATATATATATATATATATATATATATATATATATATATATATATATAAATATATAATATATATATATATATATATATATATATATATATATATATATATATATAAATATAAATATATATATATATATATATATATATAATATATATATATATATATATATATATATATATATATATATATATATATATATATATATATTTATATATTTAATATATATATATATAAATATATATATATATATATATATATATATATATATATATATATATAAATATATATATTTATAAATATATATATATATATATTTATATATATATTAATATATTATTTATATATATATATATATATATATATATATATATATATATATATATATATATATATATATATATATATATATATATATATATATATAAATATATATATATATATATATATATATATATATATATATCTATATAGATTTAATATATATATACATATATATATAATATATATATACATATATATATATATATATATATATATATATATATATATATATGTATATATATATATATATATATATATATATATATATATATATATATATATATATATATATATATATATATATATATATATATATATATATATATATATATATATATATATATATATATACTTATAAATAATTATATGTATATATATATGAAGGATGCTCGAGAGTGATGGTGCCACAATCTCACCAAATTCTCAGTTCCAGCAATAAATGATCATTTTTTTGTTTTAACTTTCGTTTTTAATATACATTCTTTCGGGCATTTCACTTTCTACTGAGTTTTCCTTGAATAACTCATGAATCAATAACAATTATCAAATATCATGTAACTACAACAAAAAAGTTTATTCACTGTGCGCTCTAAAGATTTGGTCAGGTTCTGCCCCCATGACTTCTGAACATTTTTTCTTGATTGTCTTGATTATTCAATATGTCAGTCACATATATGATTATTATGATATATTTCAGTCTGTATTTTAAGTAAATTACAACATGTATTCTCGAAAGTAGTGTAAAATAAGCTATTGTTTTGCCTTATAAAATATCGACCTTCAACAGCAATGATACCTACAGTTAAAATTTCAGAAATTCTTCACTCACGTATGATTCTTATTTTTTTTTGTGAGTCTTTCCTCACACCTCACACGATGTTAGCTACAATGTTAAGAAAAATTGTTTTATATCGTGAATAAAACCATCCACAAAATATCGAGGAAATTGCCTTATATTTTCACATCACCATCAGTCATGGAAATAAATAATTGTCAAGTAGGGATTCTTTCTCTGAACAAGTATTTACACCTGAACTTTTCTCTCAAAACTTAACGCACGCGAGCTCACAACAAATGAAGATTATGCGTGTTCAACTGATAATAGCAGACATCATTTGTTCTGTACTTTCCAAATCTTCTATTCGCGTTCATTTGTCTAATCAATTCCAAGTCTTTCGTCTGTTCTGCAACATACTCGAGATTTATCAGAGAAGATTTGTGGATAAGAAGATAAATAAGAATATTATTAAGTTCGAATTCAACGATCATAATTTGCCAGCATAATTTGTCAGAATTCAATGTTATCCAAGGTGAGTGGATTTAAAATCATTACTCAAAAATAATAACAACTAATTTTATCCGCGATTTCTACACAATATTCTTTTGCAAACACAAATGAGTTCCTATAGAAATGGAAAGAATTCGGAAACCATTGAAATGTTCAACAGATGTACAGGCTGTCCCATTTTCGATGTCCTTACGGGGTAACTCGCTCATTTTTAAAGATAGAGATTTGCGGTTTTCGCGAACGTTAGCTATTTTTTTGTTAATCTCACGATACCGTAAACAAACTTTTCATAGCTTGCTTCGTTTTTGAGATATAGGGCGAAGTTGAAAATATTGCATTTTGGCCCCCCTCCTGTATCATAGCTGTCCTTCAACTTATAGAAAAAGTAAAAGCTGTTCTTCATACACTTTTTTACGTATAATCTAGTGGCGTAGTCAGATTTTTGGAATGAGCTGTTATTGTTTAGATATAACCCGATGTTATAATTTTTTAAATAGAACACCCTGTATATTTTTCTATATTCAAAATATAAATGTTTTGTGCTTCTCAAAAATATATAATACTCATATTAAATTTTAAGTAGTAGCCCAGTATTTAGATAATTTTCTTTTTTTTATGTCAAGTCAAGACAAATATCACTTTGATAAATCGTTCGGCGCAGTAAACAAATATATCACTTCCATTTATATAAGTAAGAATGAAAAGTAGTCATTAAAAAAATATTATTTAATATAAGTTACTAAACAGAGATATATTTTGATAAATAGATACTTGTATGTAATACTGCTACAAAACAAAGTTCTATTATTTTTCTGTTGAAAATATTTTGTATATATTGTTCAAATTACTTCGAAAACTTCTCTCGTGGCTTTCATCAGAGCATTTAGATTTTCGTGCCGTGTGTGGTTTATTTTATTTTTTATGTAGCCCCATATAGAGAAATCTAATATAGATAAGTCAGGGGACCTTGGTTGCCAGTTAATGGGGTCATTTTTATCAATACACTGGTTTTAGAATCTTTCATTAGGATAAATATTTTCTATATTGAGCCAACGAAATTTCGTTAAGTAGTTCAGAAAGAAAATCATCCAAAATTTTCAAATATCTTTGATGATTCAAGTTACCGTCGAAAACTCAATACTCTTCTCAGTTTCACTCGGGTGCAGATGATATATCTGCACCCGAGCTATACATCATCTGCACCCAAGTGAAACTGAGAAGAGTATTGAGTTTTCGACGGTAACTTGAATCATCAAATATATTTGAAAATTTTGGATGATTTGCGAAGATACTTGAATATATATATATATATATATATATATATATATATATATATATATATATATATATATATATATATATATGTATATATATATATATATATATATATATATATATATATATATATATATATATATATATATATATATATATATATATATATATATATATATATATATAGATATATATATATATATATATATTCAAGTATCTTCGAAACCCTTGGAATGCCAACCGAATCTTCAATTTCTCTGCAAGTATTTTTGTTCTCTTCTACCTTTCCGAGGACACTAATTTCATCATTTTCGGCATTTTCTTTTCTATAACTTTCTGGCTTAGGCTTTTCAAAACATCCGAAAGAGGAAACTTAAAATTTTTATCTTATTATCTAACTGACACGCAGTAACTGAGTAATAGTAAATAACTTTCAAAATAAAGGTCCATCGCTTGATTTGGATTTAAACCAACTGGATAATATATCCCAACCATATCTAATTTTTCGTAATTTTGATATACTGGATTATCATTCGCCATTGTAAGAAAAATTTGTACAATTTGACAGGAACTATAAATATTCTGCACTATAGCCACCTACTTATTAGGTCTAGAGCGTATATAGTTGATAAATAGTGTTTCATTAGTTTAAATTTATTGTTTTGTCAAATTGTTTGATAACGTATATTAAACAATATTTTTTAATGAAAACTTTTCATTCTTACCTATATAAATGGAAGTAATATATTTGTTTACTGCGTCGAACGATCTATCAAAGTGATATTTTTTTTGAATATGGAAAAATATACAGCGTGTTCCATTTAAAAAATTATAACATTGGGTTATATCTAAACAATGACAGCTCATTCCAAAAATCTGACTACGCCACTGGATTCTACGTAAAAAAGTGTATAAAAAACAGTTTTTACTTTTTCTATAGGTTAAAAGACAGGTGTGATACAGGAGGGGGACCAAAATGCAATATTTTCAACTTCGCCCTGTATCTCAAAAACGAAGCAAGCTATGAAAATTTTGTTTACGGTATCGTGAGATTCAAAAAAAAGTAGCCAACGTTCGCGAGAACCGCAAATCTCTATCTTTAAAAATAAGCGAGTTACCCCGTAAGAACATCGAAAATGGGACAGCCTGTACTGATATGAAACTACCAAACAGGACTTCAAAATCTAAATAGTGTACAATTTCAATAGCGATGATTTAACTAAGTGATCTTCTGAAATGCTCTTCTGATACTGAAAACTTTTTCATAATCGTTGTTTCTCATGATCCTACTACAAAATAATATTTCATCAGTTCTAAAGAATATAAAAGTAGCAGACATTCCAGCTTTGCTGACCACCACAAAAATAAGATATTCACTAAATAGACTTCACAATTCCTATAATTAATAACTACACTTCATAACAAATATTAAATCAATAAAAAACTACAAAACGGAACAAAAATTACAAACACTATTGAAAGAACTCGAAGATATTTTACCACTGTCAACTAAAACAATAATATCATGAGAGCAAAATTTCCTACATGCACTCTTTTTCGAACACTAAATAAAATATGATTTTTAAATTAAATAGGCTAAGGCACCAAATGTTGATAGTTATTTATGAAAACATAAATAAATATTGAATAAATAAATGTAGAATAAATAAATTCCTCAATAAATGAACTAATACATGAATTAGTAAATATGAAGGAAATAAATAATTTAATTAATTAATGCAAAACTAAAGAAATGAATGGGTTAATGAATGAACAAGATTTTACTCTGAAAACTAGTTTTCTATATTTTTCACAGATTATTCTTCCTAACTTCATATTTGATATCATCAATTATTCTCAGAATTATAGAAATATTTAAGCTGCTATTCACTTGCTTTATTTGCTTTTCTCTTCCTTCTAATCTCATCCATAATTTATTTTGTTGCTTCTTCATTTGTACATACCGTTGTACATATGAAGAATATACTTAATATTGCCTTCAATTAATTCACTTTAATTTCTTGAGATTATCTAATGTATAAATATTAGTATTCATCATCAGTGACAATTGACATCAAACTATACCCACTTTGAAAATCTATTACTTCTCAGTAACTTTATAAAAAATAGTATAAATGTTCTCTGCACTACGCTCTATGTAGGTAACATCTATATTAGATCCACTGCCCTCGTGTTTATAAAATACGAATTATTTCTAATTAAGTAATATATATCTATCATTATCACTAGTGTAATAATTGATCAAAGTCAATATACTATTTCAACGTTTCGTTAATAACGTTTGATCTTCAAAGAAATGAGTTTTCAGATAATTTTACTGAGGTTTTTGTGTTTTCGAGATTGTATGGTGCAAAAGTTTGTTCTGTTGCATTTATTTACTAGTTCTCAAAAACGCAAGTTCTTCATTAAAACATCAAGCAGCTAATATTATAAAGAAATATTCTCAAGGTTTTAAATATAATCATTCAGAAACTGCCATTATAAAATCAATAAAAAATAAATCGGAATTAAATAGATCTATATTTCCAAAAGCTGATAAAGGTAATATGGTAGTAGCGTTAAATCATGAAACATATTTATCCAAAACTGAAGAATTCTTAAACTCTGGTAATTATACAATTTTAAGTAAAGATCCTACAACAAAAATTTCGAAAATTATCAAAATTGCTAATAATGAAGCAAAGTCAATAATTAGTGATGGTGATATAAGAAAGTTAGTCATAAATAATCCACAAGCACCTCAGTTATATTCTTTAATCAAATTACACAAAAATGGTAACCCCATCAGACCAGAAGTTTCATATATAACAGCTCCAGCCGTTAAATTATCGAAATTTTTGATTGACATAATTAAGAAATATACGAAATTTGAACCCAAGTACGCCTTCAAAAATTCATACGAGTTAATTGAAAACATTCAAAATATTGTATTACCTCACAATTCAAAATTATTTTTTTTTTAAATGTGAACAATCTGAGATACAATAAGATATTACATATTTACTGGAAATTAGTTTAGAACAAAATTACTTAAGTTTCAAGTGTATTATAGCAATAAGGAAGGTTTGATCATGGGAAATCCCTTAAGTCCTTTGTTGTCAGAGATCTTTATGGATAATTTAGGGAAAATTATTATGAACCACTTCAATAGTGAATACTTTCTTTATTGGTATAGATACGTTGCTGACGTCATTGTTTGCTATACTGGCACAGATAGACAATTGGATAATTTCATTACTTATATTAATTCCATACACCCCCGTATTGAATTTTCTGTAGAAACTGAAATGAATAATTCTATTAATTACTTAGATTTAACTGTAACCAGGAAAAGCAACAAACACGAATTTTCAATTTTTCATGAACCATCTCATACAGATATTACAATTCATAATACATCACTACACCAAATTGTCGAAAGCTGATTTTCGAAAGGAATTGAATATAATTAAACACATGGCAGTAAATAATGGTTATTCACCCAATATGATTGACAGTCTCATTCAGAGGAAAAAATACAAAATGGCAATTTCAGAAATTTACTCACTTATATCCGAGAAAAGTACAGTCTATAACTGTTTAACATACTTGGGCAAACCTTCCGAAAACCTGAAATTGTTTCTTCATAAACAAAATTTCAAAGTTTCATATAGAAGCAACAATAGCATTGGAAAATTTATTAAAAACAAAAAATCAAAAATTCATAGAGATGAAAGTACTGGTATTTATAGACTCAACTGTAACGATTGTGAAAAATTCTATATAGGACGTACAAATAGAAATTTCAAAACTTGAATACACGAACACCTACGTAGCTATATTAAGCAGAAAACGGACTGTAATTATGAGTGTCATCTTATTCAAGAAAACCATACCTTTAATCACAATTATAATATATTACAGTTAGAAAATAGTCTCCACAAAATCAACTGTTGGGAATCCTTATACATCAATAAATATAAAAATTCCTGAAACCTAGTTAACGACCAGATTGAAGTAACCCCTTCTCCTCTTCTTAATCTGTTCAATGTTCCTACCAATAGCTCTGAATGAATTGCTTATTGTTATTTAGTTTCTCTAAGAACCCCTGTGTTATGTTCAATTTTTCATATAAATAGATTGTTTTGTAATACCATAATTTAGTACGAGACGAAGTCAATGTTATGACAAAACGCGTTTACTCATTAGATTTCATTTAAACCTGTGAAAAGTTAGTTTTTTGTTTCTTTATGAACTTATGACTATGAACTTTGACCAAGTAAATGCCAATTCAATTCAACATGATTATTTCAATGTTAAAGCAGCTATGAAAATCTTTTTTTTATTTTACATAATAATTTTTTTGTGCTGCAGGTAAAGCATTGAATTAAAATGCAACCACTCTATTATCACGTTCGTGGAACAAGATGTATGGCAGCGACTTTTTAGGAAGGGGTTCTGTTTGAATCTTAGGAAGAGATTATTGATATAAGTGTCTCATATAAATTGAAATGTCAGAAATATGCTAGGTAGGGACTGTGTATAAAGTCCATGAGTTGTTCAAAATCGGTGCCGAAATCTAGGTCTTAAAAAAATACAAAACGGTTTCGTTTTCTTTATTTTTACTTGATTGTCAGTGCCTGCAACTCATGAAACTTCAAGAGAAAATATAAGTTTTATATGTTCGAACTTCTGATAGGTCCCGCAAGTATTTTCGGTTGATTCTTCTTGATGTATTCGATTTTAATACAGTTTTTGATAAGAAAAATTAAAAAAATTTGAAAGCAAACAGAGGCCCGTCACTCAGATCATTAGCTTGTCTCCAGATTTATTATTTTTTATATAAAAATTAAACTACCTACGAGTTTCCAATTTTTTCACACAATGTTGAGAGAGTTTGCTTGAGGGTGCGAATTTTCATCAAATAATGTTTTTTTTCAGCTCTATGCACATTTCGAAAGCTCTATAAAGCTTAACTTTGAATGTGTTGTTCATATCTAACTTCCATATATTTTGCTACTGGTTTGAAAGGTTTTCGCTTATGGACCTGGCGGTGACATTCTTTCCTAATGTTTGTTAACTGTAAAATGTATACTCAATTTATAGAAATTTAGACAGTTTTTTTCTCAGCCTCAAAAGCATCTCCAGGTTATGAATTCATCATTAAATTCAATAGATACCAGTATGTACTTGCAAAAAATACAAAAAACAGTAATCTTCTACATACAAATGGCGTCATTTAGAGAATAGAGTTTATACCGCCAAAAGGGCTCTTTCGAAATATCAGCTATTCAACGCTCATTTCAATTTGAAAGGTAGCGCAAAAATTCTTCGAAAACCGATTTTCTATCAGCTACATGCACCATGCACACCTAATTTCAGATATGACTAATAATATACTTATGTTTCGGTAGGAGTAAATCTAAGTCATGTCATTCCTAGGATGTGAGAAATATAGCAACATATTCAATTTTGAAACAACTTCCAAATAATGCCAGAACAAACTGATTTTGAACTGCGATTACTGTGAAACCTTGTAAAGGATAGCGGTAATTCTGAAACCTGATATGATGCATCATATTGAATGAGCTCAATAATATCACTAGTGCAACTATAATTCGTTCCAAGCTGAAACCTTGCATCACATGTTTCATTATAGAGTTATTTTATCAAACAGAACTTTCTTTGATGAAATCAAAATCAAATAGTCTTGGTATAACGAAGTTCTATCAAGAAATTTTTAATTTGAGGAAACTTAATTTTGTTAGCTGCAATTTGGAATTTCGAATTTTTCAAAAAATCTGGAATACATTTCAACTATTTAAATTAGATTAGATTCATTTTGTAAATTTTCTAGAACATTTCAAGATGTTTACTTTAATAATAAAATTAAATAAAACAACAATTAGATGGGCGCTAATTATCGTACATGCGAACAAATTCAATTAATATATTATAACAACCAAAATCTACAGATGAGTCACACAAAAACTTATCGTAAGTAATTGCACAAGTGCATCAAAATTACTGATAATTTTGCATGAGAGCGTGTTGTTGAAAAACGGCATGGGTTCATTTTCATTTTTGGAGAAAGTCTGACACCGAAGGTGGGCTCTTTTTCCAAAATATGAAAACGACCGAATGCAGTTTTTCAAAGACAACACGCTGAAATTCGAAATTCTCTGGTTATTCTATTGCATGAGTGTAATTTTGAGGAATATTTCCCGAATAGAAACATGGTTTTCAAATAGGAATTACCATAGATACGTACGATGCAATTATCGCAGGGCTCTTTCGCATACTACAGTGCAATTATCAGTAGTAATATCCCTAGGACATTGATAATAGACGAGATAATTTCATGGCAATCGAAAACCCTCCACACCATTCGTCTCTGGACTGTTACCAAGGAACGAGCTTGAGAAATTTGCCATGAAAATGTCCGAGGGACAATCGAAGGAAAATTTTTTGAAGAACGTGATATTTAGAAATTTATTTGGAATGAAGTTGTCAAACTCAATCATGTTGTCTCAGTTATTGATAATTGCACTGAATGTAATTATCAGTGTAATGTTAACATAATTGGGTGAAATTGTTTCATATGACACAAAATTACAAAATTTGATTGGTGGTCAGAACTGTCAGAAAATTTTCGATGTAATTTTCGATAATTACATGAAATTTACATGGGATTTTTGACAGGAGAGAAATATTCGCTGTAATTTTCGATAATTGCATTCCATTTAGGTACATGGGATTTCTGACAGGAGGGAAATATTCGATAAAATAATATGCCTTTCTAAGTAGGAATAGTTTTACATTTTTGATTCAAACTTTTTGATCTAATTTCATTTCCTTTTACCATGGTGCCTCTTTGAATCTTGAAGTGTTGATGACAATATTTTCCTTTGTCAAATTTATATTCATTTCGTTTCGTTAAGAGTCGAATTTAATAGTTGATACATATAGTACTGCTATACAATTCATTGTGAGTAAACTTTTCAAAACTCTCACCAAAATTTATATAATTAACGAATAACAAAATATTATGATTAATATTGATTCAATATTTCTCATTATAAATTTGAGGATTGATAATAATCATAATCTGTTAATCTTTCATATGGCAGATATTCCAAAGTTCATTCTGAGAAAGAAGTATCTATTGTATCAAATTTTCGTTACTATCTTCTAGAAAATGCCAAATGGATTTAGAATTCAAATTGTTCAGATTTTCAATTACAATGAATAGATAAATTTGCATAGTTGAAATATGTGAAAAACAAAACTGATAAAAAGGAAAAAAGTGGGAAAATTGAAAAAAGCTAGGTTATTCAACACTCTGTAGATATTCAATTACCTTAGTCTGTTCGGAATAACGAGAAAGTCGGACGTTCTTTAAATTCGAATCAAAATTCGAATGTAATTTGAACAATGCAATTCAACGTTTGAGAGCTTTAAAATAGAGATCTGGCGTTGGTTTGGAAGTTGCGCTAAATTACTACGAATTGATAAAAATTGACTCCTTTGGAAAGGCCTCGGTTGCAACAATTCAATGAAAAAGGCGACGCTTTCGTGGAAGTGATTCAACTTTTCGTACCTTTGGGGATTTTGTAGATTAGTTGGATTTTCTGCATTTAAAACACACGGAGTTTCTAGATGAAACAGCTTTCAGTTGAAATAAGAAAGTTCGTTCAAGAGATCTATGAGAGCGCATCAAATACAGATAATAAAGTTACATGTGAGTTATTCATTAACAGGAGCACTCTAGGATTGAAGATATTGATTAGGTATATGAGATATATAAACATATATATATATATATATATATATATATATATATATATATATATATATATATATATATATATATATATATATATATATATATATATATATATATATATATATATATATATATATATATATATATATATATATATATATATATATATATATATATATATATATATATATATATATAATCTCTTGATAATTATTAGCAATAAGAGGCTTGTTTAATCTCAAAAAACTCGATTTCATTAAAAAGTTGACGTTTCGCCAAAACTTTTTTTTAAAAAAGTTTTGATAAAGCCACGAATGTCGTGACGAAACGTCAACTTTTTAATGAATTCGAGTTTTTTGAGATTAAACAAGCCTGTTATTGCTAATAATCATCACGAGATTAGAAATAATTCACAGGCAACAACAATTCGAATGAATATATATATATATATATATATATATATATATATATATATATATATATATATATATATATATATATGTGTGTGTGTGTGTGTGTATGGACGAATAAATTATGTAGTTGTTGTATAATGACACGACTGAAAGTTCATTGTACACGTTTTAGGTATTTAAACTTCTGTGAGGAGGATTCAAAAGAAATGAAACAAAAATCATATAAATATATAGTTTAATCACACATCAAAGACAAATAATATAATAAAAAATACAATAAAATAACTAAAAAACAAGAAGAATTATGACTAGTGTGTTTGGTTTATTGATTTACTAGAATATTTGAAAATTATGAAAACAAGATAATGAAAATCAACATTAATGATACTGAATGAAAAAGATTATTTTCATGCCAATGAACATCATAAAGACCCCATGCCAAAGTCCTGACAGAATTTTTTAGTAGAAAGCGTTTATCATCAAAGGCTGATAATGCCACTTTAATGCGCATTTCAGTATACATTTCATGTAAACATGATCTGAATATTGACATCACACACAATAAAGATTCATTTTTAGTGATGACATTTTTATAGTCAGATAAATGAATTTTTTTTCAACTATATGTTTACTGATACCTTTTGCTTTTTTATCAATTTTATCCAATATTTCAACACAGTAAGCTTTAGCCCCGGTCCCATAAAAACTTTTGATGATTTTTCCTGCATACTCGTTTTTCATTTTCCCTATTATTGACTTAGTAGGTATAATGTTATGCACATTATTAGCTGGATAATGGGAAATATCAAAATGTTCCGCGCTTTGTTTGATGTCGTCATAAACATTTTCTGTTAATATTTCCACAAGAAGTGAATCAGTATCTGTATATAATAAAGAAACCTTGCTACTATATTTTTGCTTCAGAAAATTATAAAAAAAATTATAGATTACTGTTTTCGAAATTTCTAAAACACAAAATCCCACATATATAGGCTTATCATATGTAACACGAACTTTGTTCATTTCTATCGCTATTAAATTTTCACTGAATATTTCACGATCCTTGAAATTCGGTTTAGCAATCCATGTTTCCGCCCCAAACTTTATTCCAACATTTTCCCAATGAGTGACTAATTTAATATCCCTCTGGTTTTCAACATTTTCCATTGTTTTCCAAAAAATGCTATTTATTAGTAATTTGAATAGTGATTTCTCAAAATTGTTCTTTGATTTATTTCTCAAATCAGTTTTGAGATCTATATATGATTTTAATCATGGAGATTGTTGAAATTTGAGAACTCTATGAATTGTCGTGAGAATCAACCCGTTTTCTAAACACTGGTTCAAGCATTCGTAGTGAATAATGTAATTTTTTTCATTTTTTGAATTAGGTATCAGCTTAGGAGATTTTCCTCCTGGGGGTATGAAATTTTCAGGGAGAAACGGAAAGTCATTATGTATAGTATGTAGTTTTTCAGGATAAGTAATATTCACTTCAAAAATATTTTCTTCAGGTGAGGTATTATGTAAATTTTCAATATCTAAATTTTCAATTTCATCTTCATTCAACCAAGAAAAACCACCTGTTGGTAAATTTTGACTCATGGAATAGCCATATGAATTTGTAGCATCTAAATACATGATATAAGATGACTCTATCTTAATAAATTGAATTACAGATTGAATAACAAGTTTGAATGGATCTTAAAGATGAACTCAAATGCAAGTAATCACGTGTACATTGTAAATCACAGGTTGAAAAATAGATGACAAATGATGTCAGATGTCAGTCTTGAATTTTGAGAAAGAAATTTCTCTTCAATAATAATAGAATGCATTCCAAAATGAGAGGACCGAGGGTTTAGTACGTTATATTGGCTATGTTACGATTCAGTCGGTGGCTCTTTTCTTGTTGTATTGTAGTATGTATCAATAGCTCTCTTTAAGTTTATCGCATAAGGTCCTTCTCATTTCTATGAACTTCCATGTCCAATAATTTTTTTTTGTTCAGTATTGTGGTGTCAGAGTAGTTGAGGTGTTGACCTTTCGTGTTTGCATACAGTGACACTAAACATGTAGACCAGTTCGTCCTGGAATCGCTTATATGTGAGGTAATGCGTTTTATTAAGGTTTTTTTAGTATTGCCTATGTATACTTCTTCACAGTTGTGAAAGAAATTTGGCATATGACGTTGGACATTTTTTCTGTAAGTATTTTATCTTTGAGGTGACTGAACTGAATCCGTTTTTCTGAAATTTCTTGTTGCGAATCTTTTATTTGTTATTCTCAGTAGTTTCTTCAGTTGGTGGTTTAGACCCTTTGCATAAGGTAGGACAACCAGTTTGTTATTGATGTCCATGGTATCCTGTTCATCTAATTTTGGAGTTTCAGGTTGCTTGTTTGCTGCCCTAAACAGAATCTTCTTCACAAATATGTTAGGATAGCCATTTTACATAATATTGTATAGTTTTCCCATATCCTCTTGTATGTGGCTCTGATGAGATGATCTCCTTTTTAAATTTATTATTGTATTGATCTTAGTTCGCAAAGGATGTTCAGATTTTAAGTGAATGTATCTTTCTGAAGCTATTTATTTTGCGCACCGGCTGATGGTCAGCATACGTACCAACGTTTTCAAGGAAAAAGAAATATATCACTTCAAAGAAAGCAAAAGTATCGATGACATTTGGTGTAGTGTGCCATAGGTATTATGGATTTCCAAAAATCCACAAACCAACTGCTAGACTCTTACAGTGCATGAATGAGATACTAAAGAATGCCTACAATTACGATAACACATATTATATCAGGAATCCCCCCGAATTTTCAAAATTCATTAGTGGACTTCAGATACTAATAAACTATAGAATTGCCAGCCTGAATGTGGTCTCTTTATTCACAAGTTTACTGTGCAGGTTTTGACTTATTTGGAATTGTTGAATATTAAGAGGTTTCAAATACTAGCTTTAATGACTCGAAATTACTAAGTTCAGTTTGCTCATTGACTGAAAGACCTGAAGATTTATGTTTCACAATTTCCAAAGATTCTGATAAATTTAATTTTTGAGACTCATTTTCGTTATGTAAAATTTCGAAACTGTGGTTGAAGGTGAAAATACAATAAATGCCTCCACAAAAAAGTATTTCTTCACGTTGTTCTTGAACCATGAAAGTTTCAACTGCAGCACGTAATTTCTAATCGCTATTTTT
>JARQZK010001532.1:312500-356953 GCA_030704885.1 Cynegetis impunctata | reverse complement strand
AAACGAAATAAAATCATTCATCAAGAATAGTTAAAATCTTATTTTCAGATATTAACACTTTTTTCTTAACTTCCATGAACCCACGCACCCCGGTTTTATATACTTTACCAAAATACATAAAATTGATTGCCCGATGCGTCCAATAGTATCTTATATTAACGCTCCTGCGTATAAATTATGTCAGTATTTGAATAAGAAATTACCCACCTTAATTCAATTCAATCCGGCGTATAGCATTAAAAATTCTATTCAGTTAGTTAATCATCTTAAGAATATCAAAATTCCTTCAAATGCTAAATTAATTTCATTTGACGTTATCAACTTATTTCCTTCTACGCCAACTCAAGAAGTTAAAAATATTGTTAAGCGATATCTAGAGATGAACCCAAATTTAACAACTCAAGCAGTCAACGAAACAATGTCTGCCTTAAACTTATGTTTGAAACAGAGTTATTTCAAATTTAATAATATATTATACAAACAAGAAGACGGATTGCCCAAAGGATCACTGTTATCGCCTTTGTTGAGTGAAATTTTCATGAATAATTTAGAAGAAAAATTTTCAATTCTGATAATAATTTAATTACTAACGTTTCATTATGGAGACGTTATGTACATGATATTTTTTGTATTTGGACCGGTACAGATAGGCAGTTAGATAATTTCCTTAAATATATAAATACTTTCAACAACTCGATTCAATTTACAAAAGAAGTAGAAAACGAAAACGGTACCTTGAATTTCTTAGACGTTCAGATTGCTAGGAATTTGAATTCTCTTACTTTCAACATTTATAGAAAACCAACCTTCACAGATACTTTAATTCACAGCGACAGTAACCAACACATTAAAATAAAACTCAGTGCTTTTCATTCGTTCATATTTAGGTTGTTCACGATTCCATTATCGGAAACAAAATTTCAAACTGAAGTTAATACAATTAAATTATTAGCCATCAATAACGGTTACAATGAAAGTCTTATCGACAAGCTCATTGGGAAAAAACGAAGAAAGTATCTGTTGCATTCAATATACCCCACGCAAACTATTAATGAAGAACAAAAATACTTCCCAATAAATTATGTGCCTAATTTGAGTAGCAAAATTTGTAACAGACTATCGAAAAATAACGTTAAAACAATTTGTACAAATAAAAGAAACTTGAAGTCATTCTTGGTCAATAATAAAGAAAAATCTAACATCTAATATTCGTGTTGAAGAACATAAAAAGTCAATTTTACAAAACAAAAATACCACTGGCTTCTCTGAACATTGTATAAAATTCAATCACTTCCTGGATTTCAACAAAACCAAATTGTTACATTCAGGTAACAAGGGTAAACGTCTTGACCTTCTCGAAATTATCGAAATAAGTTCCGCCCATAATAGTCAATTACCCCTTGTAAACGAACAAATTGATTTTCAGGTATCACCTTTGCTTTTGTCTGTTTTATAAATTACGATGCAATACTCTCCTGTAGTCAGTCTTGATAATGAGTTCATAGCTCGAAACATGTCAACTTTTTATTACTGCTAAGTACAGTATCTAAAGATTTTTTATATTGTGAAACATAAGCCAAGTGTTTTTATTTTAAAGTTTATACTTTATTCTATATAATTATAAATTCCAATTATTGGACATCCATATCTTATCCGGGATTCGAACCCTGTACCGTCTGTGCCCTAGACCAGGGGTGCTCAGACTTACAGTGCTGGCGATCTACCAAAAAATATTTAGATGAAAGGCGATCGACCAACTTAATGTTACTAAATAAGAAACAAATTAATTTTTTGCACTTCAGAAACACTGTGCTGCCACGTTCTCGCGGGGGCGGTGTTGCCATGCGCCTCGCGATCGACTCGGAAAGTTTCCGCGATCGACCAGTGGATCGCGATCGACCGTTTGAGCACCCCTGCCCTAGACCATTTCCCAGCCATCTGGACCACAGACGGTTGATAAGTAACTCAAAGAACATAGGACATAAATAATATAGTCAGTAGAAAATAATTCTTGAAAGATCATTTTCATATATATATATATATATATATATATATATATATATATATATATATATATATATATATATATATATATATATATATATATATATATATAGGTTTTCTTTTTTCACTATCGTAGCATTGCTTTTCTCATTATCTACAATCATATTAAACTAGATCCGCTCACCATATTTATCCAATACTATAAACACAAATTCATGTCGAATGTTTCATGTAAAATAAACATGCTATTCCCGTGGCGCAAAATTAACATCTTCTATATAATTTAGATTTCATTAATTAATTAAATACATGTAAAAAGATGTTTATGTTTCTTATTACGAAATTACGAGGTATGGAGTAAACTGAAGTAAAGCTTATTGCTTCGTAAGGAAGTATGTTTTCACACGATTACCTACCTGATTCAAATCATTTGATTACGTGTTTTATGCAAAAAACTATGTTTACGAGAGATGAGATACATCTCAGACAGTACCTATTTATTTAAGATTTTCTCAGATTTCGTAGCCAGTACCAATTTTTTTTAAATTTATTCATATTTCTTAGACAGTGCCTATTTATTTAAGAGTTTTTCAAATTTCTTAGACATAACATTACATAATTATTTAAGATTTTCTAATATTTCTTAGTCAAAACTTTACTGTTTACATTCACTTTGTTATGGAGCATCGTTTGGTATCATTTAATGAATATTTGAAAATTGTAAAGCGTCAGTTTTAATTCTATAAAATTTCGTCAACGAAAAGACTTAAACATTTGAAATAATATGAAACGGTTTGCGGAAAAAACGCTGCTTTATTAATTTATAAAATTAAATAAGCAATAAAACACTTGTCTAAATACCACAAAGTATAAACTTTATACTTCGTTCTCTTACAAGGTTCTTTTAAAGGTTCGCCTTTTATACTCTGTCAAGAACTAACTAGTTAGTTCTTGACAATGCTGTAAAAGGGGAACTTAGTCGAGCATTTAACTTTAGGTATAGTATGTGGTTTTCAGACAAGTAACACATTACTTATTTAATTCATTAAATATGAACTACTTACCACAGAGTTGATTCATCTTCAATTCATTTCTGCCATTTAGTCATTTAGCTCTTGTATATATTCCACAAGCGGTATGCTTATTTAGTAACAGTTTATACTTGGAATTAAACAATTCGATATTTGATTTCTCTTTCTACTATCAAGTGTTTCACAGCGTCTCACTGAACAGTGAGAATTTTAAAAACTGTTCGCTTTCTTTGCAGGCCCGTAAAATAACCCAATAATTGGAAATGTGGCTGAACCGATAGTTGAATTTCCTTCCAATATTTATTTTAAATCTTCAAGCATAGTGCACGGGAAATAAAACAGATTAAAAAAATTGCGAAGTTGTTCAAAATTTCAATTTATTATTCAATGTCTCATCATAATTTTAACAGACTTACCTACCTATTTATTCATCTGTAGAGATAGAAAACACGTTAGTAAGCTTTGAATTGTTTTGAATGAAATCATCAATGAGTTTGTCGGCTAAGTAATGACAAATGTGCAAACTTGCGATATGGTTCAGCCGCTGCTGATCCATTGTTAAACGAAGATGATCCTTCAACCTTTTCAGCGTTGAAAAACTCTTTTTGTTCATGCAAGACAAGATGAAGAAGGAATTGTCAATAACAATGTAACGAATCGAACGAAGTCCGGGATGATGCCTTTACTCCTTTCATGTTCTCTCAAAACCATCACATTTTTAGTCGTATTTTCCCATAAAATACATACCTACTATTTCGGTGTATCGAAGGAAAGCAGTCAGGTGCGGAAGTAGTTTTTCTATCCGTTTTAGACCTCCTAGACCGCGATTTTCGAAAAGTTTGTCATATATATATATATATATATATATATATATATATATATATATATATATATATATATATATATATATATATATATATATATATATATATATATATATATATATATATATATATATATATATATATATATATATATATATATATATATATATATATACATATATATATATATATATATATATATATATATATATATATATATATATATATATATATATATATATATATATATATATATATATATATATATAATCCCGGTACATATTGGCCTGCACCCATTGAGTCAAATGAGCTGAAATTTTGTATCTGGGTTTTTATAAAATGAATTATTTTCTTCTTTTCAATTCGGTTTGCTATTTAAGCTTGCTTTTTCAAAATATAATTCTATCCGTTAGAATCGCATCTCGACTCGATGCATTTCGCGCGGAGAATACGACCTTAGTGATGGAGCTCTACTTAAACTGCTCACTCCTTTTTTTTTAAATCGTGATATCTGAGAATATGTCCCTATCAGAAAGTAGAGAATCTTTATCAAAATCATCTTTGAAAAAATTGACAATTGCTTCTTCACAATTTGAATTTTTAGAAATAATAAAACTTTCGAGCGATTTGAAAAAAATTGTCCAAACCTAAAATTCAAAGATGAAATAATCTGATCATGAACTTCATAGTAAATTTTTTTTCGGTAATGCCCCGATTTGACGTGCTGAATTCAAGACTCAAAAAATTTGGCCTGTACCAAGCTCACTATACTCAATATACCTTCCGACGTCCCGGCACGCAACTTTTTTATAATTAGGTATATCTTTTATTATATCATTACGAATCGCATCATGAAAATATTGGCATGGACTGATAGTAATTTCATATATCACATAAAGTGAACGAGGAAAAAATTCTTCAATAATTCAAAAATTGTCAAACAATCTTACAAGGGAGTTCATTATGTGTAGAGGAAAGTCGCCTAATTTCGGATACCATTTTGAAAAAAATGCCTATATTTAATAATATATTCTTAAAAAAAATTTTGCTCATTTTTTTACTGAAAAAAATTTGGCTCCTTTCTCTTTGCCTTTCCATTTTGAAGTCACATTCTGAGAACTTGTTTCTGTTATATGGACATAATATACCAGATTTACGAAATCCATTTACTGAAATTTCGGCGGTTGCACATTTTAAATTGGCTGGACACATTTACAGACTTGAAAAGAATTTGTAAAGAAAAAAGAAATAAATAATAATCGCTTTTCAACAAGAATTAATGTTTGTTCCATATTTCGGATATTTGATGTCCTAATTTCGGATACCCGAAATTAGGAATCCTCGACTATCCGAAATTAGGCATCTTCACGTTTTCTAGGTAAGGACCCTATATGTTTTTTATTAATTTAAATTTTTCAATTATGATATACTGCACACTTTTATTGATGTCTTAAATTACCTCGCATACGTTTTCAAGAATATAAAAGTTTTTTTTCCACTAAATACAGATTACACTAAAGCGGCGATAAAAACTCGTTTCAGATAATTTGAACATATGGAGCTGCCATCTCGTGAATATCAAATAAATCTATAAAATTTGCATCTAGACTAGTTGAGCACCATTACAAATTTCTTCTGAACATGTTTTCGATTTTTAAGTACATGTGGCTTTTGTAATACGTCACTATCCGAAATTGGGAAACCATCCGAAATTAGGCGACTTTCCTCTATTCCGCGACGCGAAATTTGCATTCACAATCACGATGCAACAGTGAATTATAGAAAATATCAAGTCACCCCGACTCAAGATCTGCATACAGCTGTTTCGATCTTATTCGATGAAGCTTACTTGACTCGGAGTAAATTATTAACATATTTCTAATAATTGTACCCCAATAAAAATCGCGACTGAAATACTATATAGATAACAACCCATAGTAGACACCAGAGCTGTGACGAGCACTGAAGAATAGTGCTTCGAGCACTAAGCACTTGAAAAAAAAGGCTCCCGGTCTCGAGCACTAAGCACTTATTTTTACAAAAGGCTTGCGATTACTAAGCACTTTGTGAAAGTAATTTGACATTTCGAGCACTAAGCCCTAAGTACTTTTTTAGGAATTGTTGAATTTGAGGTTATTTTAATCGGTAAAGAAATTGTAAGCTGGCATATGAGTATGTGATTATTGACGGGTGAGAAGAGATGCACAGGGTGTTACAAATTCGATGCTCACTATGAGCTGGTACAGAACTATACAGGGTGTTTCATTGGTAAATGAACATATCTACGACAACCTGAGCTAGAACTATCCTAGGCGAGTCCAAAAAATCGATATATGATAGGTCTAATCAATTCCATAACCGAGTTTATGCACCAAAAATTTTAATTCCTCATAACTTTTGAACCAACCAGCATAATCGGTTGATATTTGGAACGTATGATTCACTTCCACAGGTCGACCGATTTATATTTAAATTTCCAGAAAATTCCAGGTCCGTATTTGAAAATTATGGGACTTCTTCCAAGTAGAGATTCAACATCCTGTATATTAAAATTTTGGGATTTGCTTGAGATATTTTAAAAGAGCAGAAAATTTTCAATGGGGTTCAGTACATTTCATTGTCCCGCACGTCATTTTGCTCGAAGAGAGGTTCAGGGAAAGATCTAATTGAATATTGGAATTCCACTAAATTCTGAGAAAAATCGAACATTGTACGGAGGGGGACTTACGTCCGTCGGGATAAAAATCTGTTGACCTCTGTAGTTAACATCCTTATAACTCCCTTGATACATAAATAACTATAAGCATAGGCATTTTCACACACCATTTTTGATCATAGATACATTTAAATTTAAATAATACAGAAACAAGATATGCTTCTGTAATCTGTGACCTACGAACATTGATATTAGCTAAATAACACAGATTTTATTGAAAATAGGATAAAAAAGGACCTGTGTAGAATCTTAGTATTATTATTTAATCACCTAAGTGATGATTAATATATCAAATAGGAGAAACCCTTATGGAAAGCACAGAGTATTGAAAGATCAATATTTCATATTAAAAATCCCATGCTTATTATTCATATTTCAGCAGAATATAGGTACTGAAAAAACTATGCGTTTTAGATAGTTGAGTTCCATGCCCATAAAAAAATCCAAAATTTTCATTCAATGTATTGACTACATACAAGTAACATATAAGTAATGGTGTACAACTCATCAAAATGAAAAAAAATTCGCCTCATTAGCTTTTAATAAAAAAAATTAAGTTTTCGAAGTTCCTGTCACTCCGAGCATGACGTCTTGGTGCATTTACTATAGACGCAAATGAAAACAGTCACTCAACAGGAGCACTTGATGGAAGGGGGGTGTTGTATTTTATAAATAATTTTTTTATTGACTTGACACTAACGTGAGATGTTTATCACTGGAATGATATCAACACACGATCATAGCGCCGCCGCATACGCATATTCGTGTTACGACAAGTTTGGCTCAGGGCTTAGTGCTTAGAAATCCGCAGAAGTGCTTGGGAGCACTTCAGTGCTCGGGAGCACTTTTGGGATTACTAAGTACAAAGCCTTTTGTTGAAGGACTTCAATTACTAAGCACTGCTTTTGAAAAGGACCCGGAAGCACAGTGCTCGGGAGCACAAAAGGGCTCCGAGTGCTTTCACGAGCACAAAGCTTGGCACAGCTCTGGTAGATACCCTCTGCCAAAGATATTGGGAACCGACAAGTCACCTTTTAGACCGAAGATGCAGAATTCCGTCGAGCGAACAAATACTTCCTGACAAAGATGTCTACTCTGCAACAGTGACTATAGACATTGCACTGTATCGAAAATCAACAGTGAAGTGCGGGAGTCGTTTT
The DNA here is from genome assembly GCA_030704885.1 of Cynegetis impunctata. NCBI lineage: Eukaryota > Metazoa > Arthropoda > Insecta > Coleoptera > Coccinellidae > Cynegetis > Cynegetis impunctata. The sequence continues at coordinate 349,218 of JARQZK010001532.1, read as the reverse complement.
CATATCCGTTTTATAAAACGGATATCAATAAATAAATATATATCGACATATTTTTTTCTATTTCCCGCTACATATTATAATCTTCAACGGCTCTCATCGTACCAAATGAATTAAAATTTAGTATCGGGTTGTTTTCGAGGCTGAACGGAACTATCAAAATTTGGATGAATTTTTCCAACCGCTGCCATTATTTTATATAACAATTACGCAGATATTTGTTTTTTCGTGGTTTTTGAAAATTTGCTCAACTCCACAGCTTCTGCTGATTGAGTTAGTGGGTTGAAATTTAGTACGTAGATTGAGTACCTACATGTTAAAATACGATTAGAGCCGCCCTAACGGTGCACCAGCTTTTATACCCCACACCCTATTTCACTCTACGTGAATTTTTCACACATGAATTACAATTTATTACACCTATTCCCGAATTTTTTACAGTTACAGAACTCAAGTTATGAGGTTGTGGTGTAGAATTAGTCTAAAGCTGCATCATTATACCATATTAATTATTTTTGATTCCGAACTTTTCTGTAATTAATTGCAATCAATTAAAACCATTTCCGGCCTCATTACAATTCTACAATTCCAAAAAATAGGTAGCGCATCGAAAAAATATGACAATAACACATAAACGTACATTTATTATAATAGCCCACTTCCTTTTATAGACTAGAAATGTTCAGCAGAGTTGAGAAAGTAATGATGAATATGCTGCAGGTAAGTATGGTGGTTTAATTATCGATAAGAATTTTCACGAGATAATGAAATCATCCCCTGACCCCCAGGTTAAGAAACACTGTTCTAGACTCAAGTCTAGAGGAATGAAACTCGGGGTCTTTCTCTTTTTTCTCACCGTTAAGTCTTTGGTCATATATACCATATATTATTATATTGGTCATATATACCATATATCTATTTGTTGAGCCTGGGAGGATTCCTATTTCAAAGAATGATTTAAAAAAAAAGGAATTTTTATGAAATAATCCCTTCCATTTGTTTCTATAACTTGTTGAATCAAATTTGAAAAATGATAATTCTTTTACTTTTTCATCTTATTCTTTCCTAAAATCCTGTATTGTATTTAATGATATGTATAGGTGTAATTATCAAATTATTAAGTTTTGGTTTTACTATTTTTTTAATATACTTCATTCAGAATCAGATAGTTGATGCTCTTCAATGAAATACCTTTGTTCCAAATATCAATACTAGTTTTGAAAGTTATGAATTTCTTTGATAATTTTCTCAATTATAAACTTTGTTCATAGACTGCTGAATTCATTTAACATTTCTCTCGTGTTTTTCTAATGAATGATTCTACTTTTTTTCACTTCAAAGTTTGTGAATCATCTTGCAATAAATTAATACACATTTGCTCAATTCAAAAATTTCATGTTTGAAAAAATTTTTTGTACAAATCAAATTTCTTGTGTGACATGTGTTTAAGACGTTATTACTCTTATTTTTAGGCATGTCTTTATAAATATAGAATTGGTTCGCATATTTTGTAAACATTTTCTCATCTTATGTTGTACATAATTATCATTTAATTACATGATATTTGTCCTCACACTATTAATTTAAGTACCATTTTAGTAAAATATTGTTGTTTTCAAATAATTTGGTTCATAAAAGTGATTCCAAATTTGTTGTGAAAACTCATTTGATAATTTATACAAAACATTTTGTGAACTCGTAACACGTGAAGGCGTAACACGGTTGACGAAATAGTCCTATGTGACAGAAAAAATCTTTGTACAGTGGTATAAAATTCATATTTATATATAATCATTCTAAAAGAACTTATATTGAACAATAAATAGTTATTTCATGAAAATAAGTGGATAACAAATAAATTTCATTGATTAGTTAATATTTGTAAAAAAAAAACATTGTCAAGAATTAGAAATAGAGAAAAACTTGTAGTATTATCTTTGGCACCTCACAATTTATCTCATATTGCTTCATAGTTTTTTGCATCAAAATTATGACATTGTTGGATTACATATATCCTCAGTCTACAATGCCATGTGGACATAATTTTTCAATACAGGAATACAATGACTAAATATAAAAGATTTCAGATAAAGACTTTCATTGTATGCTCAATTTCTTGTCGACAAATAGGACAATTAGTATGATATCGTCTTAGAACAACATTGCATTCTCTGCATAAACAAAGATGTCTACATGGCAAAATAACAATACATCTAATTCTTTCTTGGCAAATTATACAAAATTGATTTAATTCTTTCTTCTCAATACTAACAGTTTTTTTAGAAAATAATTTTTTTATACCCTGCATCCAAATAGTTTTTATTTGAAATTTAAAAACTATGAAACGTTCATTTAAACTTCTATACAACATCCTTAATGTTTTTCTAAAAAACCAAATGAATAATATATAAAACCTTGTTATTATATATGTGATAAAAATAATAGATAATAATCCAGTCACTGACTCTACAGACACATCAGTTACAACATTGTACATTTCTAAATAAGTGGTGAGGAGTACCTTGTAAAATTTCTCTATATTAGTATGTATATTTTTAAATAAATTTAAACAGTAGATGAGGGAATAATAGAGGGAGAAAGGTACTATTGTTAGAAGGAACCATACCCCACCACCACACAATTTAACAAAATCAAGAATTAATATTATCACTTCATGTGCAAAAATGGATACACTCAAGAAAAAATTGTAAGTTCCCAGCTTTGAAACACTTATTCCATTCGAAAGTAAACACCAAACTTTGTCCACTATCCATAGAGAAACATTAAAGGCGTCCTCTAATAAAGTAGAAATTATATTTATAACATTAAAGATTCCTCGAAAAACATCTTGGGCAAATAGATGGAAATCTTCAAGTATTATGGTAAGTAGGCAGAACAACTTCTCTGCAACTTCATATAACGTTTTCACAACTAAACACGATGTTGAAACTATAAATTGTCCTATTTTATAGTTGGCAATAAAGAAATAGGTGAGTGCCTGTTTCGCTGAAATTAAGATATCTAAAATCATACTAGATGACATTTCGTAGAAACTGTTGAATTCATTTGAAATGAGGAAGCTCTTGGTTACTTTTATTAATTTTGTTTTGTTTTTATATATAGGTTACTTTAGCGATAAAATTTTCAAATCGCGTCCATCGAGAATCGAGACCCAAACAAAACAAAATAATTGAAGCATCGATTTGTTATTCAACTTCTTCTTATCTGAACCTCCTCTTAAAAATGGGACGGGCTTCATTATTGATATAACCAGATTGAACTGGTGCAAAATTTCTGCCTAAAGCCCACCCTACAGCCCCCTAAAGGAGGGAAGAGTATGCCATAACCATAGATTATATATATATATATATATATATATATAAATATATATATATATATATATATATATATATATATATATATATATATATATATATATATATATATATATATATATATATATATATATATATATATATATATGAGTACAGATATAAATTAAGATTTCTATGGACATAACACAAACGTAATACAACGAGTACATTGATTAGTACAAAAGATTCAAAATTTTATAATTTTCTCTCCGTTTCTTCCAAGAAGTTAACAAGTATTTCAATTATCTCTAACTTGTGTATAAAAATGACCTCATATATGTTTTTCTAAACGACTATACAAATTACTGCACTTAACAGTATTCCGCGTACATCGAAAGAAAATACGCAGAATTTTTCCTACTTCCACAGGTTAGAACGTATATTAATGCGGAACAAATGTTCTGGAGTGCTAGGTGGCCCCGCATAGCGCAGGGCCACCTAGACCGGATCAGTACGTGGGCGAGCAAATGGAGAATAACACCTAACCCAAGTAAAACACAAACAATACTTTTCCATCACCCAAATTACACTCGAACACGTAGATTCAACAAAAACGACGTCCGACTAAGGTTATGGGGTGAAAATCTCGAACTGCAGGAGGACATTATTTACTTGGGAGTCACATTCAATCAACACAACAATTGGAAATCCGATCTTCAAAACACACTCAAAAAAGTCCGAAACAGATCTAACATTCTATATGCTCTAAGAGGCAGAATTCGAGGATGTAACCCTCGAACTCTGTTAAACACGTATAAAACGTTCATAAGACCAGTAGTAGCATATAGATCGTTACTCTATTCGACTCTACCTCACAGATACGTCCGACAGTTGGAGAGCTGCGAAAGAGCAATCTGCCGTAGTATTTTCCGTCTAGACAGACGTTATCCGTCACACCTAGTACACGATCACGTAAACGTTCCCCCCATTTTCGAACACCTCCAAAATCTCCAAGCTCGATACGCCCAACGTACATTGCACGGTCCCAACATCGAAGCCCGATCGACGCTCATGACGCCGTGGCACCGTCGACGAAGAGTTCTCTGCAGAAGGCCGAAGAAAAGGTTTCCTTTCCCTCCTTCCAGAATCCTCCAAGTGCTTCAGGACCCTCCTGATGAAGTCCTCGACCACCTAGAGGACATATCACTCCTAATCCGCAGACCCGAAAAAGTGCGCGTAGTGCCGAAAGTGCGCGAAACGTCGATAGTGCGAGTAGTGCCGAAAGTGCGAGTAGTGTCGACAGTGCGCGAAAAGTCAATCCGCTCCGAAAAACCGAGTGCGGTTCGGTTAGTGCGCGAAACGTCAGCAAATGCATCTATTGTCAAACCATTTTATGAATTATATATAATAAAGTTAAGAATACCAGTACATTGCGTGGGTAAAGGTTTTCTGTGGTTTCCCTTACCATCTAATGTCAGTTGAAATATATTGACCTTGGACCGAATGGCACGTAATTAGCAAAAAAGTCGGCCGCAGCCGCATTCCCCGATAGGAAAATTAGGATTTTTATTAATATTGTAAATGTAAGAGAATTAATTAAGTAAAGCCAGGGTTGAAGAAGGTTGCAAAACCTTATAACTTCCCACAATAAAATATTTAGCTAGATAACAAAAATGTACCCCATCCCCCCAGAAATCTTGAATAAACGTATTTTGATTGATTGATTGATTGATTGTTCTGGAGTGAGATAAAGACTTGATCTGAGCCTCATTAGAGTAGTTATATATTTTCTCGGTAATTCATTTATGACTAGGAACCATACTCCTATTATTTCATTGCTCTCAAATTTCTCTAAATTTTTTCAAGTACTGCTGAAATAATTTCTATTGAGGAGTCATGTTTCCAGGTTTTCAATTCAATCATTACACTTAACGAACCCGAAAATGTAACAGCCTTCTTAATTTCTTTTATTTTAATATATTTTATAGCTTTTCCTATCGCTAACATTTCTGCTGAATAAATGTTCCAATACTTTGGTAATCTATATGAACTATTATATTGGAGTGTTGGTGAATGATTTACTATTCCTACACTTGAATCATCTAATGATTATTTAACCGACGCACTAATGCTGTACATTGTAGTACTCATAGATATATACTATATATAGGCTCTTGCACCGTATATCATTAAACAATACAGATATATATTAAGATTTCTATGGTAGCACTGTCTTCTCTTTATGAGATTTCAAACTATATATAGATTAGCAACCTAAATGCATTAAGTATTTCATCATAAAATTAAATTCAGGGTTTAAAATAATTTTAAAACATTTACTTTATTGTATCATCTAACATCATGAATATAATAATATAATATAGATCTTTACTTTTAAATAAGATCTCTGGCATTTCTAATCCACAAAAGCCCAAATGACATAGAAAAAAGAAACAATTCTGTGAAACAAAATGTACTGGACGTAACGATCAGGCAGATCAAGAATTTCAATATCTTATATAAAATGAAAATTATAAATACTTAATAATTCAGTCATAGTAGGAATGTTGCAAAATTTATCTGGAATTTCTGATGTCCGCAGTGTTTCTAATTGTCCATTGAAAATATCCTCAAATGAATTTGGTATGTCACTGAAATTTTTTTGAATTATGAAATGTCAGTTGACTTTGGCGGGCCTGTGTTACGAGCAAACAAATTTCCCTAATGGCCGCGAGTTAGGTTTTGATGGAAATTTTGTGTGTAGAGGGACCCTGTCTTAGGTGAATTCACAATTTTTATTTGAATTTCAATATTTGTAATACCATCCGAATATATCAATAAGCGTAAGGTGGTCTTAAAGTACTACAAATCTGAAATTTTACGTTGACTTGTGAAGCCAACAAAGATAAAGATGCCGCATACCGTGACAGGAAGATTGTTTGCAGTTATAACTTTAATGATTTAACTGATTTGCGAATAATTTTAATAACACTGTATTATTTGCAAATTCTTAATTTCAGTGGAGACGTCTCCAGGAAGTTCTAGTGTTCAACATGACTTCTGCAGCCGTTTCCTCAAATTATTCTAATAAAATAAAAAAAAGCAGTACTGAAGTAGAACAAACTCCTGAACCTGATTCTACGACAACACTAGAAAAGGATGTAAATGAATTTTGTCTTGGTCAAGAAGTGTTGGTGAAACGTATAGATGAAAAAGAGAAAATTGAGAAATTTTTCTTTGGAACCGTTGTGGAGGTAAATGTTTCACAAGAGAAATGTTCAGTGAAATTTGGTGATAACACTAATCACTGGGCTGCATTCAAAGACATAACTAAGCTCAGTACACCCGAACAAGAAGATCTATTGTGCGTTGTTTGTAAGAAATCTGCTCCAAAAAGTAAAAGAGAAATCATTAGTTGTGAAAAGTGTGGAAGGGGTTATCATAAAAAGTGTCATCAGCCAGAAATTCCATTTGTATGCCAAAAGAATGGTGAGTGTATTTATGTATTTTTCATTGTTGACAAAACCTAAGAATTTCTATTTTTTATATGCTGTGTCTACATCTAGCAGTCTTTAATGGAAACTTTTTTTACTCAGTACGTAGAATACATTTTTAAATTTATACACACCTCAAAATTGCCTATATCATGATAATGAAGGTTGGACAACTATAAAGATTAAAACATTAATAAGCACTGACAACACAAATTAATGGTAGTAAGCATTAAAACCAACTGATTTTATCAGCTAATATTTTAATTTTCTTGTGAAAGCCCTGGAAATTTTAGCATTCATATAATATGATCAACAAATATGTGGTGTCAAGCATCACACCTAGAAGAAACCTCACCTTCTTGGTTATATTGGCATAATCTTTTACATCACTTTTCTAGTCAAAGCCATTCTTATTGAGGAAATCTATATCTTCAACAGTCTTGGTACTGGTTAGTGCTAACTTAGTTGTTATGTTGTATCATTAGCGTACAATACCAGTTCACAATTTCTTGATTATTCAATTTTTGAGAAAAAGGGTGTAGATTCCAGCGATATAACATGTTTAACCTCTCAAATGTTTGAAACTCACCAGTGTTACCACAGAGCAAAGTGAGAATTATCATACAGCGTTGCTAGAATTATCGATTTTTCTTGAAAATTATGTTACAAAATCTTTTTTGATCTGCACGCACAAAACAGAAGGCCTTTTTTTTTAGTATTACATATTGTATTTTGGGTTGGGTAGCGATGATTTGCACACACAATCCAAACAAAATACCTTTTTTTTTTAGTTTTACAGAAGATCTCGTAGTTATTGTCAGGTACTTTCCATAATTACATTTAAACAATTAGAAACTATCTTGACTGACACAAAAAAAGAATGTACCAAAGAAAGGATATTAAAAGTGAAAACAAATAATAAGTGGATAACGCCAGAATATATAGATCTTATCAAAAAAAGGGACAAAATGTGTGAAAGATGGAAGATACTTCAGAATGATTATATAGAAAGAGGGTTCAAAAATCTAAAAAATCAAGCAAATAACCTGAGAAAAAAACTGAAACAAAGATATGCAGAAAAAAAACTGAACTTAGCCAAAGGAAATGCAAAAAAAACCTGGACAGTATTGAATGAACTAAACAACATTGAAGCCCAAAATAGGAACACAATACATAAAATTCGAGGTTCAAATGGGTAAATCATTATAAATGATTATGACATGGCACAGGAAATGAATAAGCACTTCTCAACAAAGGATCAAGACTCGCACAAAATATTCCAGGTTCTGAAGAATTCGAGGAAGAGACATCTATTCAAAGTATATTTTTAGAGCCCACCGACATATATGAAATCAAAAAAATTACTAATGAATTAAACAATAATAGTAGTCCAGGAGTTGATAATATAACAAAAAAAGATATATGGGTCAATATAGACCAAATTGGTAACATAATGGTTGAACTTATCAATAAGCTTTTACAGGATGGAGTGTTTCCCACAGAACTTAAGGTGGCAAGGATGATTCCTGTTTATAAGAAGGGAAATAAAGAAGACCTGAATAATTATCGCCCAATATCAATCTTGACAACGTTTTCAAAAATCGTAGAAAAAGTTATCAAAAAAAGAATAATAAACTTCATAAATAAAAGCTATGGTTTTGATGAAGGACAGTATGGGTTCCAGATAAATTCCAGCACACTTGGTGCAACAGTTGACTTATTGGAATATATACAAAAAGCAATGGATAATAATAAATTTGTGATAGTTGTCTACATAGATTTACAAAAAGCATTTGATACTGTAGATATAACAAGAATGCTTTCTAAGCTGGAATGTATGGGCTTTCGAGGACAGAGCCTGAACTTGTTCAAAACATACTTGACAAAGAGGAAACATTTCACTGTTGTAAATGAAATAAAAAGCGAAACAGCAGAAGTTAACATAGGGGTTCCCCAAGGATCTGTTTTGGGACCCCTATTATACCTTTTATACATACATTCAATGAAGTACCTTAATTAACAAAACTAAATTTGAATTTACTACGTTTATTATCACAAAATATTTTGAAAAATATAACACTGCGATCGCAATTTCGGTCACTAGACCATCATCGAGCAGATTGAGTTAAGAACTTAAGAGTTCTTAACTCAATCTGCCCGATGATGTGACCGAAATTGCAATTGCAGTGTTATATTTTTCAAAATATTTTGTGATAATAAACGTAGTAAATTCAAATTTAGTTTTGTTAATCATGTTAAATTATCACGTAGTAACGACGGATTCCATCAACTATTTAAGAAGTACCTTAATATCACCTCCAAGTACATTATGTTTGCAGATAATACAGTGCTTGTACTGACCGCCTCGAATATGAAGGAACTAGAAACTGTGATAAATACCGATTTAAATATATATTTTAACTGGCTGTGCTCTAATAAACTAAGTGTGAACTGTGATAAAACTATATATATGATAATCAAACAAAAAAATAAAAAAGCATGTAATAAAGTTAAACTTAAAGAGGTAGAAGAATATAAGTACTTAGGATTGACTATCACAAATTAAATTGGAATTCACATGTATCCATTATTAGAAACAACATTTCTCCTATGATAGGAGCTATCAAACGATGTGCCTTTCAACTCGACAACAACCAGGAAAATGCTATACAACTCTTTCTTTGAACCATACTTTAGATAACTTCTGCCATGTTGGGGTTCTTCCTCTAAATATATAATGGAGAAAATTCAGAGAATTCAAAATAGAGCAGTCAAAACAACCTATTGCATGGACTATTTTACACCTACAACAATGGTCTACAAAGTCACTGAGTTACTTGACATGAAAAAATTATTGATAATGGAGCAATCTAAACTTATATTTAATATACAGAGAAACCAAATGAAAACACGGGTTACATTAACATATAGTCATGAGATACATTGCCATGGTACCAGAAAGTGTGTAGGTATTCGACAGAAACTGCCGAGAAGCAGTAAATACAGAGAGTCTCCCATATACAGCAGTGTAGCAGCGTTCAACTCTCTTCAAGTACATGTGATAAATAGAAAAAAACCTTAGCTATAACCTTAAGAAACATTTAATTTGAGGGGTGAATGCATATGTGTTTATTTTAACTTAACTTGTACAAAGAAATTAGATTTTGTTTTATGTGGAATAGGTTAAGGAACGAAGCAAGAATTTGTTTTGTTTTTGTATTTGATTTTTATTTTTTATTGTTGTAAATTATTTATTAGGTCCTGTCCCCAGAGATCTCACTGCTTTTGGAACCAAAAATAAACGTTATTATTATTAAAAAAAAATTATTTATATTATAGTCGAAAACCTGGTAGGTTAAAATTATGTTACAATTATCGATTGAGAACAAATTGGAGGAGAAATTATGTTACAATTCGATAATTATGTTACAAACGGCAACGCTGAAACTCACCCATTATTTTTGCTGAGGTCTACAGATAGGGTTGCCGACCCTCCCGGATTGCTGCTCGAAAGAAAAGTAAATATAAATTTAAAATTGATTGACATTGTCTTCCCGGGTTGGTCCTTTCGAGAGTTGGCAACCCTATCCACAGATCAGATTCTCAGATTAAGACTCCTCTGGTATAGACTATATTAAAATTTATGAATTTTAAGAAGAATCCTATGATTAAGAATTTCCTATGATTAAGAATTTCAAAAGCTTTCAACAGATCACAGATGATCAATGCAACATGTTTCCTTTTATCGAAAATTTCTACTACATATTTATTTAATTATTTATCAAATAAAAGTGCAAATCAGCTAATAGAAAGCTGTTAACGTAGGGTATTTACATGAATACAAAACTAACTGCTGGGAAAATACAATTTAAGAAGTTATGATTCTAAGTATTTTCTTAAATTGGTTTTAAATACATTGATAGAGTAAGCACCTTTTATTTCCTTTGCTAGGGCGTTGAATTCTTTGATACCAGCCAGTGCTGGAAGTTTGAAACCACTCCTGGTTCTCAGGTTGAAATCAATTTTTAACTGACTTGCATTTCTAGTTTTATGATTGTTCTGGTTGTTGCTGTGTATTTTTGAGTTATATTCAAGTATATAGTTAATTGCAGATATCGTTGACCTTGACTGTTTGACTTTATGTAAATTCTTTTCAAAGTAGTTGTTTCTTTAATATATATTTGAATACCTTAGATATTGAAACAGGCATGTTATGGGAGTTGAATTAATAGAGTTTACTTTGTTACCTTTTTAAAAACAGAAATGATCTTGGACGTCTTCAGACAATTTGGATATATGGTGTCTCCTATAGAACAGTTTTGTAGTCTTTTCACAGATTCTACATTCTTAAATTTTTTTTAAAGGCTTTGCATGCAAATCATATATCCCTGTAGTTTTTATTTTTCAAGGAAACTCATCACCCAGTCCCCAATACCATTGGAAACCTATGTTTTCACTGAGAAGATAGGTTTTTGCCTACACTAGTAAAGGAAAATTCTTCAGTTATACAAAATAATCAAACAATCTGCCATAAATCTGCCAAACAATCTGCCATAAATCTGTAATCACAAGACAACCGTGAATTATAGAAAATGTCAAATCTCCGACCCAAGATTTGCATACAGCTGTTTCGATCTTATTAGATCTTTTCAGTGTAGCTTAATTGACTAATAATGAATTGACATCTTTTGATTGTTCCCCAATACAAATCGTGGCCGAACTATTAGTGAATAACAGTGCATAGCGCCCTCCGCCAAATATATTAGGAACAAACAATTCAATGATAAGATCGAAAATGCAGAATTCTGTCGCGAATTACGAATACTTTCTGACATGAAGATGTCTACTAATACGATTTGTATTGGGAAACAATAAGAAATATGTCAGTTCACTCCAAATCAAATAAGTTGCACTGAAGAGATCTAATAAGATCGAAACAGCTGTATGCAGGTCTTGAGTCGGGGACTTGACATTTTCTATAATTCACTGTTGCATTGTGAATGCAGATTTTGCGCCGCGGAATTTATATAACCAGCTCACTTGGAAGATTGTTTAATAATTTTGATGTATGAATTTATTTGTATACTCAAATCCGCTTTTATATCACTAAATAAATGTTTGTTTTCTAAAGAAGCACTAGTTTCTCATTCAATATAATTCATTTCTTCAGATGCAAATTGGATGTGCAGCCGATGTTTGCGTAATGAACCCAAAAAGTTGAGAAAGAATGAGACATATTCTCGTAGAGATTCCTTACGTAGCATATCTTCAGCCAGCAGTGATGGTCAAAGTGTTGCTTCGTCTTCTACAACAGTGAAGATACTGCCGTATGAGGTATTTATAGAGAAAACTTTGCAGAAAAAAATTCCATTTTCAAATAGGTGAAAATGAAGATCACTCTTATTGGTTGTTGTTTTAATACAAAAAGTGAAAATGTGTGTAAAGCTAGACGAGAATTGTTGTTATTATTTAAGTTTTTTCATTATCATTATTATTTTTTTCAGTTGAGCTCACTAAGTTGGGATACATATCATAGAGTTAATGTAGAGCAAATATATTGTTATTGTGGAAGAAATGGCGAGTGGTATAGGCAGATGTTACAGTGTGGTAGATGTAGACAATGGTTTCATGAAAATTGTATTCAATGTTTGCAATATCCTCTCTACTGTGGGGATAGGTAAGTTTTGAGAGCAAATAGATTTTAATGAAAAAGTGATGGGTGCACACTATACAGGGTGTTCTACAAGCTCTATGACAAACTTTGACAGATGGTATGCCACTTGATTTTAAACATTTTTTTTTCTAATAAACATGGGTCCGATTCGTTTTTGTTTAGAAGTTACAAGCATTTGAAGAATCGTAATTTTTTCAGTCAACCAGGAAGTGACAGAAAGTCACTTAGCATGTTAAACAATGCACACTTATAAAATATACACCTGCTTCAATAAAAAAACGTAGGCATTCATTCTCCACTGAGGAATATGCAGATATTGTGTTTGTATATGGGTATGCAGCCAAATAAGAAATGATCCAAATCTCATTCTTCGAATGACCGAATCTTCAGTTCGTCGATGTGAGGCTTGCATTCAAGCTGAGGGTGGACATTTTTTATAGTCTTTAGTTTTGTGATTATCATTTAATTTGAATTTTTATTATTAATTGTTGATAAAGTTTGAATGCTTGTAACTTCTAAACAAAAACGAATCGGACACATGTTTATTAGAAAAAATATGTTCAAAATCAAGTAACCTACCTTCTGTCAAAGTTTGTCATAGAGCTTGTAGAACACCCTGTATTTTAACATCCCTTATATTATTTTTTTTAGAGTTTAGCAACAACCCCTTAATTGTTTTCAGATTTTATTTAATGCTAACTTATAATGAAAAAGTTGTGGCCCTATTTTTATGAAATAAGTTGATAACCTGATCGACTATTTTGATTTTATTTGTTGAAATTTTATCTTTAATTATATGGCAATTTTTTCAAAACTGTTTTGGAAAACTCATACAACGCAAAATGTATCAAATACAAGTAATTATTGATGTTTAGCTGCTACAGAAGCCATAGCTCATCGTACTATGTTTCATAATGATTATATGTAGCTTCAAACTTCTTGTTAATAGGTTATTATTATAATATTTTGTTGTTTGGAAGAATGGTTATCTATTAACTTTATTGACACTTCATATGAATATATGTATATATAAACTCATTATATAATCTATTTAATCAGTAAACAATTCTTACAGGTTTTATGTTTTTGTTTGTTCGATATGCAATCATGGCAAAGAATTCTTGAGAAGGTTGGAAATGAAATGGGACGATTTAGTGCATTTAATGCTCTTTAACCTAACAGTGCATCATAGTAAAAAATATTATGATTTAGATAATGTTCTGATATCATACATTAATGATAATTGGCATGCATTGCAGTTACCAGCTAAGGTGAGTATAACCATAGAAGGTTACTTTGGAATGCAAAATTAAATCTTTCATCAATTTTATATAATGGGTTTCGGATCAATCTAGCTGCTGAACATTCAGGGAGGAACATGTAAAATGATCAAATACTTTAAGAAGTATTGTTCGAAACTTTTCACTTATTAAAAATAGTTTCAAAGTGTTAAATTAAATTGTCTCAGAATGCGATGACAGAGGGCAGGCTTAGATTAAAGGTTGAGCCACACATGTCCGCACCGAGGCACGGCCGTGTATCGTTGATGAATTGTACCGTGCTTTCTTATGTGGCTGTCTTCACATCTCCGCACCGTGCGAGATAGTTCATGTTTTATTTTTTGACGGGCACGGTACGTTGTCCGATGGATTCTCGGCATATAGTAGAAATGTAGACTAGAGCGTAGCTAGTGGGGGCAAATTTTTCTGCTCGCCCTGAAAAAATCGATAGTATTGATTTTTTTTACTGTTCAATCTTTAATTCTCAAGTTCAGAAATTCTAAATTATTCGTCAAATTTGGTCTCATCGTCCATTAGATGAGGAAGCAACTTGCAGAATTCGCGTTCAACATATCTTGCTTTCCAAGCGTTGTGTACCCACATTTTTCGTCGTTTTGGACTATTTTTCTCATTTTCTTCATCGGCTATTGTTGCCAATTCGCTGTTGCTGAAGCTGGCGAACATTTCAGTTTTTTGAGACTCACAACTTCGTGAAGCTAACTGATAAACTACTGACCGCGCTCGTAGTACGGACGTCATGCGGCCATGTGTCGGAAATGTTTGGCTTTGAACTTATTGGCCGACACACGGCCGTGTCTCGGTGCGGACACTGTGCGGATATGTGTGGCTCAACCTTAAATGTCGACTAGAATCAAAACTTAATAGTAGAAATAAAAATGTAACAATTATCGAAGGGGCCGGTTTTTAGTGTCTGCAATTTTGAAAAACAACATTTTTATTTTGTTAAGAGTTTACATCCAGGCGTGTTTTCATTTGTTCTATTCAGAAATTCTCCTCATTTTCTTCAGATCTTTGCCGTGAGCAAACCGGAAAGGAGGGGTCACATACTCTCTGTTCTCACCAACAATCGAAATCGATTCAAATGTGGCCGCGAGATCAAGAAAAGGACGACAATCTGGGGTTTGAGGGTGCGCCTGCCCCCTCCGGCACCGTGTCTATCGTTACCGTTGACGGGCCTCATAGTGGAGAATGACCTGAGAGTGCTGTGGCAGGGCAACAGAAGACTGCAAATGATGCCACTAACGTTTGGAGAGGGCATTCCGAACAAAAAAATAGTCCCTTCCGATATAAATATGAGAAATTTGATGACGGGACTAGCGTATCAAAGGAACGGCGCTCTTTCGGAAAGCGATTCTCCCTGCCCTAGTCCGGACATAACGGAAGAAGTGCGTCCTGATAATTCATTAAAATTAGGTGAGTTTACTATAAAAACTACAAACTGTTAATGACAGAAAATGCCGCTGGACTAAATTATAAATGCCAGTAATACTCATTGAATGCTAAAACTATCTCTTCCCATCATTAAAAAATATATATAAATCATTTTAATTCATCTTGATAATTCTACGATGATTTTTCTAATAATTCTATATACAGAAAATTCTAAAAGCAGACGTCCAAATGAAAGGAGATGATGGAAGAGTTCATTTCCAATCAAAATAACTAATAATAATTATTATCCCCTGTATAATTGCCAATCTACTCTTGACAGATGTCTTTCGTTAAATTTCCAATTTATAAGCTAATAATAATAATATTTATTATGCAACCACTTACACAGGTACACAAAAGGTGACATTCACATAAGTGTTCTTCCATGATACCACAAATAATAGTTAGAACAATTAACAATTTCAAATTCTGCATCAACATTAAATTGAACAAGATCCCCTATATGATCTTCTAAAAACATTCAAAGAAGAGTTCTGCATTAGATGAAAAACATCACTATTTAACAGTTTTACAGATAAGAATGCAAATGGGTTTCTGAATTTCCGTCCATAATGTTCAGGTATATAGAACATGATTACATTCCTGAGATGGAGACTGTGTAGGTCTTTCCTCGAATAATGTAGTTGTGAAGATATGGTGGGCAATTAGTTTTCAGAATTTTGTACACAAACACTGAAAACTGAAAAATCATTCTGTATTCAAGCTTCAATATTTTACATTTGGCATAGGATGGAGTTATGTGACAAATTTATTGATGAGGCATACAAATCTCATGCATGCATTTTGAAGTAACCACATCCTTTCCTGGAATTCCTTGTTCAGAAAATTGAAATAGACCACACTACAGTAGTCAAACTGCGACCAAATCAGAGATTCCACCACGGATAACTTCAGCTGTTCCGGTAACAAGTACTTAATGGATTACATGCTTCTTAATATGCTGTCAGAGTTGCCAAATTTTTTTCATTCACGTGGTTCTGAAAAACCATATCACTGTCAAACACCACACTCAGATTTCTCGCTGATTCCCCACGTTTCAATACTGTTCCATTAACATTCCTCAAAATTACATTGATCAAACTTGTTTCTAATCCCTCTACTTCCAACCATAAGGTAAACAGATTTCGTTGGTTTCAAATTTCAAATTAATCCATGATCCTTAGACCACATCTCAATAGTATTCAAGTCCATATTTGTTCTTTGCATACTTAAACAAGTATCCTGCGGAATTCAGCTGAATTCTCTGATGAGGCTACTGTGAAATTGCTTTATTTTGCTTTTTGTAGACCTATTGGTGAGTACGGGTCAATTGTTTGGTCACCTCATTACGAGGCTGATTCGCAATATATTGAACGGGTGCAGAATACATTTTTGCTTTACATTTCCTTCAGGAGGTCAATTCCTCGAATCAATTTTTCCGTAACATTTATTCGCACTCAGTTGGGTATACAGCCTTTATCAGTAAGAAGAATTATATCTGATTTGGTGTTTCTCTTTAAGTGTCTGAATAATCTTGTTGACTCTAATGATTTACTTGGCCAAATTTGCCTTCACGTACCGTTCAGAAGAACTAGGAGTGAACTTATTCGCGTACCCCGTCTGTCGTACTAACTATATGATTAATGCACCTATTAATAGAATGTTGGGTTATGGTCATCGCTATTTAAACGCCGACTTATGTTTTTGTACCTCACTAAAGCAGTTTCGCTGTGAGATAAATGCTAGGTTAATCTAGATTTAATATTTTAATTTTTTGTATTTTTTTATGTAAATGGGCTTCCCGTTGATAAATAAATAAATAAATAAAATAACCATGAAAGATACTTCCTAGTATGAGTCAATGGTATTATGTCAAGTCAGAATCCTGTACGTAGTGAAGTTTTTTAGGGATAGGTTTTGGGTCCACTTCTCTTTATTTCTTACCTATTCAACCTTGTTGAGCTCTTAAAATTAGGAATGAAAAGCTTTGCCGATGACACAAAATTGTATGCCAAATCTCTTCTTAACGTGGCTGAGACTAAGAGCGGATTTGCTGAAAGTTGAAGAATGCTTAAGAAAATGGGGAAGGGAACCCAAGATTGAGAATATGTATTGACAAAACAGCGCACGGTGAACTCGGAATCACTGCCATTATTAGATCTCAACTGGGAAATAACATTTTGAAAATTGCCAAAAAAGCCATTTAATTTGTGTACATACTTGATTAACCTGACTTTCCGGGATCATTCGGTTCAATTTATAGACAAAATATATAAAAGCTTTATTTTGATCAAACCTTAAATATGCCCACACATGGTAGATTCCATACTACATTCAAGACAGAAACTTTAGAAAAAGTATAGGGACGGTTAACAAACATACCATCAGTGCTCCAAGATGTAACCTATCCTGTAAGATCTCGATTGTTATCTTGATATTAAGAGAAAGGCCTTGCCAGGGAGACTTAATAGAAATATTTAAATTAACAAGTGATAATTAGAGTTGCAATATATCAGACAAGTTTCACTTCAATCATAATCCCCAACTTTCAAGGCACTCAGATAAATTTGCCTAAATTCGCAGGAAAACTACATACCTGGCTCATCATATCTCAATTTTTAGTATGTTTGAAGAGAATGTTAAATTTGGAATTGAAAGTACATTTCACAATTAAATAAACTTGTTCTTTTTTTCAATGAAACCCTAAATTCCTAACTATATAGATAATTTATTCGTGGTAACATACACATTCAGTATTTCCACATGTCACAAAGATAGAGTAAGATTACATATTTCAAAATTTCCACACAATGGAAATACTTATAATTATTACACACAGTTCAAGTAAGACATTAAAACAAAAAGATGTAAGACATTAAAACAAAACATGTAAAATTAAAATGTTAAAAAGCTCTCCAAGTATTCCTGAACTGAATAAAAACATCCACTCTTCAACATTTTTTTTACATCTGTTCTTGATTTGGTTCATTGGAATCTCTCTCAAGTCTAAAGGTATCTTATTGAAAACCTTTATGGCCAGATATCCAGGGCCATCCTGACACCTCTTCAACCAATGATACCTGCATAAATATTATCTCGATATCTTGTATCATGTGCGTGTACATTTTGATACGTCTTATATAATTCCATATTTTTCCTCACAACATGAGATTCTCCAAAATATACACACAGGGAAATTTCAACACAGCAAGGCATTTAAATGCCCATCTGCAGCAGTCTCGATACCCCAAGCCAGAAACAATTCTAATGGCACTTCGCTGCAGACTAAGAACCACATCAGACCGAGCAGCATGACCCCATACAAGTAAAGCATATGCCATGACGGAATGAAAAATTCTAAAGTAGGAAGTTTTCAGCACCGCCTCGGAGACACATCCAGCAATGCTTCGCAACGCAAAACAGCGGGTTCGTAGTCTCTTGATCAAGGCATCGATATGCGCGTCCCACAGCAACCCCGAATCCAGTCGAACCCCCAAGAATTTAATATCAGTGCAGTCATTAACATTCTCTGTGTTCCTCAAAGAAAATACCATCCTCACGGTCTTCTCTCTGTTCAGGAGCAGCAAGTTCGCGCTGAACCAAGTCTCCAGTCTCTCCTGTATTCCAGTCAGCTGCTCCACTGCATCGGTAACTGAATTGGTGGCAACTGAGGTCGTAGTATCATCGGCAAAAAGCGTGTACTGTATAGAGGTATCGGACACTGGTAAATCATTAATGTAGATTAAAACTAGGATTGGTCCCAACACTGATCTTGTGGTACTCCATTCACTTTGCTCATCGCCGATGAATCCCCGGCAACCCTTACTAGTTGGTTTCTGTTAGAGAGGTATGAAGACAAGAGCCCAATACCACCTGCAGTGAAGTGATATAACCGAAGCTTGCCCCGGTTATACCCGGTGGGACACACAGTCAAAGGCCTTACTCAAATCACAAAATAGTGTAGCCCTAAACTGTAGATCGTCAAATGATCCGAGTATATGCCTCACCAGATCCAAAATGCCCAA
The DNA here is from genome assembly GCA_030704885.1 of Cynegetis impunctata. Classification (NCBI taxonomy): domain Eukaryota; kingdom Metazoa; phylum Arthropoda; class Insecta; order Coleoptera; family Coccinellidae; genus Cynegetis; species Cynegetis impunctata. Next base: position 329,982 of record JARQZK010001532.1, on the reverse strand, counting down.
AACTGCTCCTTTGTCCCTCCTAAAACGAAATTGGGTATTTGTGAAATAACCATTTTCCTCAAAATAATGTGCAATTCTAGTTGACACGCATTTTTCCGTTATTTTTGACATAATAGGCAGTAATGATATGGGTCTATAGTTCTCTGGCAGTGAATCATCTCCTTTGTTTATAAATGGGTATAACCATGGCAGTTTTAAGTATAGATGGAAAAATATATTCTCTAAAGCGGAGATTAATGAGTTTAGTGAGAGGGTAGATGATGGTGTTTTTTATTGTTTTAATTAATTTAACATTCAAACCAAATATGTCACAACTATTTTTATTTTTCAAGCTGTCAATAATATCAATATATTATAACATTATTCATTGAAGCCTTGTTCTAAGGGACTCATTATTTAACCTTTCTTTGTGAGTTTCAATGATTTTAACATTGCATGTTTCTTAAATAAATTGATAATATATCTCTTTTTATCGATCTTACTTCGAAATTCTTTGCTTTAGGTAATTATATAGGTGCAGGCTGTGTTAAAAAAAGTGTTCCTTTTCCCAAGATGAGCCTCCAAAAGAAAAAACGGCTACTAGCAATGAGTACCCAGAGAGCAAGAGAATTACGAAAACCCAAAAGGAGACAATCGACTAGCGATTTTGGTAGTACAGAGCAAAAAGATAAGGGTCGTGGCGCCTATTTGACAAGGCTCAGCCTCGATAGCAAAAGTACTAGTAATAAGAGTAATGATTCACTGCCACCAACCCCGCCTACCTCGGTTTCGGCTCCGCCCACGCCTCCTGCTTCCGGATCCACATCCCTAGTGTCGGATCTGTCTAATGACTGCTTGGAAAGTTCTAGCCTAAAAGATGTTAAACTAGGTAATTATTTCATATTTTTTAGCATGGAAATTGTTACATTGATTTATATACTACAAGCGTTCTGCTTATTTTTAAACTAATGATTTTAATTTATATGAAAAATGTTCAGTAAGAACTGAATGTTATATTCAGGAACATGAATTAACTATTATTTTTGATTTGGGCATCGGTACTTCCACCGCTATAGTCTCTGAGGCTAGACACTATTTTATTGTTCCATTGATAAAACAAATTAGGCCAAAAACAAGAATGGGGACAAATATAGCTAATTAAATTTTTTCTATATATCGAATATGTGTTAAAAAAATTTCTTCAGTTATATTGAAGGAAATTTATTCTTTGCTACTGCTGAATTTCAAAATCAGATTATCGTAGAACTACATGGTGTGTAATGAAATATGGAATCTCAATACCGAAATATGTACACAGTATCAAATACCTTATGCTGAAATCAAAATACTTCATGTTTGCTGATGATACTGTTATCATACTGTCAAACAATGATATTAAGCAACTGGAAAAAGGTATAAACTCTGATCTCGAACTGTACTACAAATGGCTGTGTCAAAATAAATTAACAATTAACACTAGTAAGACTAAACATGATATTTAATCAAAAAAAAAAAATGTGATATTAAGTTAAGTATAAATGATATAAATTTGAAGGAAGTAACAGATTACAAGTATCTGGGACTACACTTAAATTATCATGGGATAAGCACATTGAACATGTAATGACAAAAATTGCTCCAATGGTTGGTGCAATTAGGAGGTGTACAAAAATTATAAACTACAATACAAGAAGATTATTATATAACACCTTTGTGGAGCCACATATTAGATACTTGATTGTATGTTGGGGAAGTGCACCTAAGACCTTACTATCGAAACTACAAAGAATGCAAAATAGGATCATCAAAGCAATCTTTGATCTGGACTTTTATACTCCAACAGAAAAAGTTTATGAATCAACAAGTATATTGGACGTTGGCAAGTTAAAAACACTAGAACAAGTGAAATATATATATATATATATATATATATATATATATATATATATATATATATATATATATATATATATATATATATATATATATAACATCAAAAACAAGAATCTAAAAACCAATGTAAAACTAAATCAAGTTAAAGACTGCCACCAATATTCCATAAGGTCGAAACAACAGCTGAGAACTTGCTTCTATAGGACAGCAAAATCTAAGAACAATCCAGTCAATAATAGTATAATTTCATATAATGCCACACCACAAGAAATCACCAGCATCTCCAATATAAGGAAAATGTGCCATAGCCTTTATTATTTGAGGAAATGAAAATGAAAAAAGTTGAAAGAAAGAAATTTTTATTTATGTTATGATTATATTGTTAAAATTGTTTTGTTTTATATTTCATTATTGTAAAGGATAAGGCTCTGCAACCAGTACTTGATACTGCATTAGGAGTCATATATAAAACTACTTTATTATTAAAAAAAAAAAATTCTAAAAGTTGATAAATTCTAAGAAAATAGTCATCAAATAATTCTTACATATTTATTTATTTAATATGGGGTTACACTGCACTGAGACCTTAAGGTGTATTGTGCCCCCTATCGGAGCTGTTCTCACTACTGCGCCATCTATAGCTCGCCTTCTAGTTCAAGAGTTCTAATGCTCTCCAATATCTGGCAAGGCTTAGACTAAAAAGACCTTGTAATTTTTTGTATTCACATCTTGGATTTTATACAGAATTTTACTTAAATGATACAGTATTGCGACCTTTAGGGACGATTGAATTAAAAGTATTATGAATAAAGTATAAATTTTAAAATAAAAACACTTGGCTTATGTTTCACAATAAAAAATATTTAGATACTGTATTCAGCAGTAACGAAAAGTCGACATGTTTCGAGTTATGAACTCATTATCAAGACTGACTACAGGAGAGTATTGCATCGTAATTTATAAAATGATAATGAGTTCATAACTCGAAACATGTCGACTTTTCGTTACTGCTAAATACAGTATCTAAATATTTTTTATTGTGAAACATAAGCCAAGTGTTTTTATTTTAAAGTTTATACTTTATTCTTTATGATGTTTCTCAAGTGATGTGCGAGAATTCAATCTCAGTTAAAAGTATTATTACTTATGTAATTGTTATAGGCAAATCCTGCCCTGATTCAAGCGGTCTAGAACTGAATGCCCAATGTGATACGTCTGGAGACGAGACATCATCAAAAAGCACCCTAGATTTAATAATACCTCCTCCCAAAGATTTCGAGGGTAAGAACAATCCATTTATCGCCCTGCTCCGTGGCCACAACGAAGAACAGAAGAAGAGGAGGAGCAAGGACTCAATAACCTTACCCTTACCCCTTACAGCTGTGATACCTGGAAAGCCCAAAGTAAGACCCATGAAGAGGCAACTTAGCGAGAAAGATATTGTAATTGGACCAAATGGAGAAGTGAGTTCATTAGATTATATCTCCAATAATTTTTATCTACTGTGTGAAGAGTGTTTTATAGTTTGATTATAATATCGGAAATAATTTCACTCTGAAATTTGTTCTGTGGTTCACATTCTCATTATAACTTCTATTAATTTCGCTATTTTTTAACCAAATAAACAGTTACTTGTCTTACTTTTCCTATAAAACACTACTAGAAAACACAAGTCAATACAAACCACATGGCCATTAGGCTATATAACAAGCTGCCAAATACGATTCAAACTGTCACTGCTGCAAGGTTTGCAAGCACTGTGAAATGAATTTTAGTTGAAAACTGTTTTCATTCTGCGGACGAATACTTAAATTATAAATTTGTTTGAGGTTGTTGTGTTCAATGTATTATGTGACATGCCATGTAGATGTTTTTCATTATATTTATAAATGATATAAATGAAAAAAAATAAATAAATAAATGATATTATTTATTAAGGGATGGAGAAGCCAATGCATTTTTTAATATTAGGATTTTTACATCTCCTGAATCATTCAATCGATTTCAGTATGTGTGGTCTCGTTTCAAAAAATATTTTATGGTATTTTGAAACTATTTTTTTGTTGAACCATTCAGTTCAAAACGAATAAACTAGACGGCGTTATATGCAGCGATTACACATTTTTGTAATTTTTGGAAAAAAGGTGAATTGAACGGTACTATTTACTTGGCAAACTCTCATAAAATTAGCTGAATTTCAGTGAAATTCGGACATTCTCGATTTATGAGAGAAAATGTTGAAAATTCGGTTACCTCAATCAAATCAAGTTACCTTGGATAGAAAAACTAATCTCAAACTGCTAAATTGAAAAGATCACCGATTCGACTTTTTAAAGTGAGCTCTGATAGTTTCTGTTACTTAGATTTAGTTTTTCATCCATCTAGCGGCTGAATTATGAAATTCAATACTTAATTATATACATGAAAAAATTCCAAAGTTCTGGGCCTTACCATTGTTTGAGTTGAGCCGCTCTCTACAGCCTGTATATTCAAACTCCTGAGAACCACTTGAAAATTTCAACTAGCTTTACAAAAAAATATATTAATGCGTTCTAAGCCTAAATAATATACATGTTGGTACAAAAATCTTTAGAATTTCTGTTTTTGTAATCATATAAGATATATCCCATTATGTAACTTGATGTAATCCAATTACAATGCATCCCATTCAACCCCATTTTATTCGGTATGATAGGAATCTTCTACTACTTGTGTAAATTGTCTATTATAAAGTTAGTTAAATGTTCTTATGATAATTTTTGGAAAAATGTAGATGCAGTTGTGTTAGTCATATTTAATTTGAAAAGTCATAGTCTTGCATGAAAAAATGGATGTATTTTTATCATTACCAAGAATAGTTGGGTATTGTAAAGAAATCTAATTCAATATTCATCAGAAATTATTAAATTAGGGAAAAATAATTATCAATATAGCATCTATTAGTGTTTTGACATGAACATTGTATAGCTAATTTCATTGATGTTAATGTGAGCAAGTAATCGACTTATATTATCAATACAATCATCTTATGAAGTTCTCTTCTGCAGTGAATAATTTCTATTGTAACTATATTACATCTTTTAAAAAAAAAAACGAATCTATACTAGTTTTATGGATAAGACAACTGTTGATAGTTATCTGTCAACAAGTGGAGTTACATTCTCTGTATTCAATAACACCGGCGGTATTGCACAACTGATCAGAACGTGAAAATTATGAATAGAAATTTTTGAAACACAGTTTTATATTGATACTGAATTTTTACAGCTTCATCTATTTACTGATGTATTTACAAAGATAAATAGTTTCCTACATAATATATCATAATATTTACTGTAATACAGCAACTATATTTACTCATATCACAAAAAAATATATATTCTCTTTATTATTTATTGCCACTGTAATCTTATATTAAATAGGTATCGTCGTTTCACATTTGCCCTTATGAAACTCGAAGTTACAAAAAACTCATTACCTTAAATAAACGTCACGAAGCCTGATAGCCTGAAATTTCGCTCACATCTTGCGAGAATTGCGGAAAATAGTTTTTACGTTTATATATTCTGTTCAGGTGAAGAGAAAACGACTCAGAAGAAGCAGGTCGAATCATCCCAGCACCACCACGTACGTGGCGGGCCAAACAGCCAGCAAAACTGCCGCGGTGGTACCCATCAAACCGGACAATAAAGATTGGAACGTGGTGGCGTGTTCGAGTGGTGGTCAAAGCAGCGACAGTTTCTTCGGCGGTCGCAGGCTTCGACAGAGACCGGAGAAACCAGCGGAGAAGGAGAAGACGTCGAATCCATCCACGCCCAAACCTAGTCCTGTGAAAACGGTAGGTGAAAAGCGTAAGATAAGATAAGAAGTAGTTTGAAGGTAATATTTCATTTTTATTTAATGATCTGGAAAAAAAGTTACGATGTCGAATAGATCAGAAAAAACTGACTAGGTCTGCAAGGCAGTGGATTCTTGCAATATTGAGCTATGTGATTCATTTAATGAGTTTATTTTATGAGATTAAAAAAATCCCATGGGCCTCGCCGGGGGGATTTACGATTTCGAAATCAAAAAATTTATTTGCATGTGGACTATTTCAAGCTTGTATTTGTTTTTTCTTTGATTATTTCTCCGTGTCTTGTCTGATTTTTTCTTTTATTTTTTGTAACACTCGCTTGGTAAATCCCGTCATTGTGGTGCAAATTCTATAATTATCAGAGACAGTTTTTGAGAAATCTGATTTTGAATTTTTTTACAGTGATTATTCCTTCACGGTGTAATTTATTTTTTATTTATATAGTTTATGTCCTTTCCATCAACATTGTCTATGATTGTGCAAAAAAGCATTTCAATCAGTCGAGCAGGAGGAGGTTCACAACTTGAATTTGTGAGTCTAGTAATAGCATTTGTTCTACCCATTCTACGTCTCACAATCGCACGTTTCTGCTTTTTGAGTGTATTCACTAGAGTTTGAAATACTTTAAAATTCTAGAATTTAAAGGTTATCGTTAATTATCATACATTAATTTAGTGAATAAACTGATTTTTTGTTGAGATTTATGAAACACTTCACTGTTAGTTTCATTATATTCACTGAGAATAAGATAAGCTACTTTTGACATTATTTTTAGCTACGCATTGAAGAATTAGCAGGCATTAACAAATGTCGTTGATAGCATTAACAAAGGCGGACACACAGCCATAATGTGCTTAGACCTCAGTAAGGCATTTTACAGGGTGAATCACAACATTCTGTTTGAAAATTTGTATAAAAGTGGAATAAGAGGGATTTCTTCAAGATTAATAGTCTTACATGACAGGAAGGAAGCCATGTATAGTGCAGAATAACGAAGTGACTCTATACTGTTTGCCGATGATACCTCTGTGATACTGTCAAGTGAGGGAACATTGGAGAAAACACTTGGACAGGCTGATGCCTGGTTTATTGAACACAATTTAAGTATAAATGAAGAGAAAACCCAGTTGCTTCAGTTTTGCTGTGATAGGAAACCGAAGATAAATTCTTACAAATGTGGGGGAACCACAATAACCATCAAGGGAAATATTACTTACCTTGGACTTACTATAGATCAGATACTAGACTGGGAAGAGCATCTTCAACAAATATCTGGACAGATGGCAAGATATGTTTTTGATCTAAGAAACATTTATAGAACTGAAGTGTGGAGGCTGCTGTCAGTGCTTATGATGCGTACATAGAAGGCTGAGGTATGGCATAGTTATATGGGGAAACTCGTCGAGTGTGGTATTTCTCTTGCTCCTGCAGAAGAGTTACTTGCGAGGTATACTGGGTCTGAGTTACATGACATCATACAGAACATACTTCAAGGAAAAATCAATTATGACGGTGTATGGCTTGTATATATATGGGGCATTCTCTTTTGTCAAAAATAATGGTGCCCTGTTCCGAGAAATAGAAGAGGACCATATTTAATGAAGAATATTAAATCATCAAAATATATAACCACATACCACGGGGGGTGAGCGATCTGCCGTGGAATATCCTCAAGAAAAGAGTTAATATATACATCAGGAAAAATATCCATTACAGCATGAATGAGTACTTTGATGCCAAACTGGCAGACCTGTGATTTGTGTTTTGTGATTAGTGGATTGTGGTAATCTTGCAATTAATGTATTTCTTTGTTCATTAATTATTTGTTGTTTATTGATTATAATTTTCACATACACTTTTATATTTTCCTATAAATTGGAGAAATGCCGTTTTTTTACCGTTGCCAAAGGTCTCAAATCCCAAATCTTTGTCTGATTTGAGGCCTATCAGCAGGCTTCCAGTGCTTTCCAAGATTTTCGAAAAATTGATTTACAATCAGATGATAAGGTTTCTCACAAATAATGGACTATTTTCGGATTGCCAGTCTGGCTTCAGGTCTGGTCATAGTACAACTACAGCATTAACTAAGGTACTATATGATGTATTTCAGGCGTTGGATGAAGGTAATACAACATTACTGGTCACGTTAGACTATAGTAAAGCCTTTGATACTTTGGGACATGATCTATTATTAGCTAAACTGAGTTATTCCTGATTTTCCATGGAAACCATAGGTTTAATTGAGAGCTATCTCTCCAACCGATGTCAGTATGTTGTTCTGGAGGAAACTGATTCCAGCGTGGTGCCGCTGCCACGAGGTGTTCCCCAGGGCTCGATACTGGGCCCGCTCCTGTTTTTACTTTACACTATGGATTTGAAAGAACTCTCTGGCGATTGTTGTATGCATCAATTTACTGATGATAGTCAGGTGTATGCAAGTTTCAATAAAGATAATGCTGATATAGTCATTACAGGAGTTAATGATACCCTCGATAAAATATTTATAGAGTTATACTCTAATAAACATGGTTTGAAATGGAATACTTCCAAATCACAGATGATATATCTGGGCAGCCGAGCGCATGTAGCTGATGAAGTCGTAATCAATGGTGTAGTTATTGAGCCCTGTAGAACAATAAAAAATTTGGGACTATTTATTGACGATGATTTACGGTTTAAAACACATATTAAACAAATAGTCCAGAAATGTTATATGTCATTAAGAAATCTTTACCGTAACAGGGCAATTCTGAACAAGGATTTGAGGAAACAGTTATGTGAAGCTTTAGTTTTGAGTCACTCAAACTATAGAGACCTGATTTATGGACCCTGCATTGATATTCGAACCTCAACTAGAATCCAAACAGTTCAAAACTCATGTGTTCGTTTCATTTGGTCTTTGAGAATGAGAGATCACGTAACACCATATATGAAGGAACTAGGATGGCTTAATATGCGGTACAGAAGGAACCTTCACCTTGCATGTTTTGCCCATAAAGTTTTAGATAAGGGAACTTCTTGAATTAGAAGAAAGATGACATATCGGTCGGTTGTTCATGATGTGATCATCAGAAATAGGAATCTCCTTGTGATACCCCGGCATACGACTGCTGCGTTCAGGAGATCATTTTCATACTCTGCAGCAAAAATACTAAACTCTATACCATTAAACGTCAAAAAGAAATCATCCTATGGATTCAAGAGAGCTTATAAGGAATATCTTCTGGTTCTTTGATGCTTGGTTTTGTATTCTTCATAATGGATTTATTGTTGATGTTTCTTCTTCTGTGCAATTCATTTATGTGCGTCCTATATTTTAAAATTTGTTCAAATTTATATGTAGACCTTTTTTTGTATTTATTTTGTGTAACTGGTACTCGGTTAAGTAGAGCAGTTCATCTGGACTTTGACGAGGATAATTAAAGTAAAGACATATTATTATTATTACATATGACATGTTCTACAACTCAGTGTTCCCATGGAACTAATAAAGGATTTATTATTATTATTATTATTATTATCAGTGGAATTGTGAAATATGGTTCTTTTGCCCTCAGTAATAATGTTTTTATCTTTGGTGTAAGTATTCGTATTCAACTGACAGGAATCAGTTCAGCACTGAAAGAATGCTGAAACTATTAACATATTCATATAGTAGAATTCTTGATAAAATTTATACAATGAAGAAATTTCTCTAAGAGATTTAACTGCTAAAGACGATATGATTAGGTATGTTTTAAGTAAGATATATTTGTAAACAAACTAACACATAAAAATATAACAATCAAATTATGTATAATATACTAGATGTGAACAAGGAATTCAATAGTTTGAAAAATTATCAAACAATTTTCAAAGTGAGCTGGTTATGTGTACTCTGCGATTTGAAATCTGCATTCACAATGCAATAGTAGATTATAGAAAAAAAAAGCTGTTTCGATCTTATTACATCTCTTCAGTGTAGCTTACTTCGAGCGAATTCGCATATTTCTAATTGTTCCCCAATACAAATCGCGACTAAACTATTATATAGATAACAACCCATAGTGCCCTCCGCCGAAGATATTAGGAACCAACAATTCACTGTTAAGACCGAAAATGCAGAATTCCGTCGAGAGAACAAATTTCCAGACACGAAGTTAGTAGAGTAGAATGGGCTTGTTATCAATGAAATATTTTCTCGGTTTTTTTTATGTTATTTTGTAAAACTCAATAATCAAAATAACAGGTAAAATTTCCAGTTCTCGAACTTGGTCCACTACTTAAATATATTAAAGGATGAAAATGGAGCTCATTTAAAAAGCGGCAGAACCGACTGTGACGTCACGCTTGCACTATGTGGCCTGATATTCGGCAGTACATTGTTGCGTTTCACATAAAAAAGTTGCTGGAGGACAAAGTAATAATAGTAACATTTGGCAGGAAATGAGGTATGGGCGTATTGCCGCATCAAAAGCGTTTGATGTAATAATATGTAAAGTTTTAGACGGTTTTTTAGATACAAACATTTCAGGACGCATTGCTTTCTGCCAAACTTTTCTTATATTAATGTCAGAGGGCACATTAATAAACCATTTTTCCTGGGCATTCTTGGATGTTTTAGGATATACGGGAACTAAACAATATTCATTTACCACTTTTTTCTCTCACTCATTAGGCAATAAAATAACGAAACAGTCCAGCTTTTTGCTTCTTACCCGACAACACGGGAGATACTTACAATATACACAGTCGACTCTCGACTCGCAGCGTTTCGAACGTTAGGTACAATTGGGAGCATAACATTTTGGCCACTTCTAGACATTTAATTAATGTGAGATGTAAATCTGGCTTAAGGATATTGTAACCTTACTTTAAACTTTTGTCATATTTATTGTCACTTTGACAGTAACCTGGATTGTAATTTCAGTCTTTCAAAAGTCAATTTGACAGAAATTAAATTATAATTTCAAATTGTAAACGTCAGAATGACAATAAAGCATGACATACGCCTCATTTTTTGTGAGTGACAGAAATTTGGGTGGCCAAAATTTTATGCCCGCAACCGTACCTATCGCATATGCCGTGTGACGTCACAGGTAACCACGCACTGTTTTCGTTCGGTCCCATTTCTTTAATTAATTTAAGGGGTTTAAATGTTCGCGGAAAAATCCAACATTTTGGGAATCCGTTTGAAATGAGCTTTAGTTTCCATTATTGAATTAATAATTTTTTTTAAACAATCCCATTCTAATATTTATAAAGCCTATGTCGTTCCCATCAACACTGTCTATGATTGTGTAAAAAATCATTTCAAGCCGTTTAGGAGGTGAAAGTAACAACTAAAATTCGTGAGTCTACTATAAGGAACTTTCGCTCGACTCATTCTTCGTTTCACTCAGCTCAATAAAGGTTCCAGCAATAAAAAATTTTTTTGGAATACGAGTATTGACTCAAAATTATGTAACTTTATATGTCAAGTGTCTCCAATATATACCTGTCGGAATTTAGATTTATTTTTCATTTCAGGAACCAGACATTAGCATGGACGAATTGAAAAGCTCGGTGAATATATATTTTGGCGCTGCTAACAGAATTGCGGCCGGAGAAAGGTTCACAGTCAAAGCGAAGCGATACGCTCCTACCGGTAAAGTAGAGTACCTAATCGAATGGGAGGGTCCAAGCACGAGTGGCCTAACCTGATAGGCTCCAATGTTTTACGTTGCAATGTTAGTGATTCTTTATTAACCGGCTACCAAATGAGGCGAAAATATTTAGCGATTGGTATGCAGAGAGGTTTAGTGACATTTATGCAGGTTTCATTCAAAAAATTGTTGTTTGAACTGCAGAAAGTGGTTTCTTGACAGTTCGTTCAGTATTGAGAATTGCATCTAATTTTTAAAGAGCAATTTGTATTGTTACTCATTCACATAAGCTGGTTATCTTCCAAATTTATATTCATGAGGTATTACATAAATTATATCACCTCATTCGTTTTTCCAAACATTTCAAAAAAAATTTTAGTAGAAAAATATACACATTTAAATTTTTATCTAGAAGATGAGATTTCAACAAACAATTCATATTCCTTTACCCGTTGAATAAACTGGATTACCTGAGTATATTCATTCAATGTAATAATAAATTTGAGTACTAGAAAAAATCTATTTTGGCGTCAATTTCAGTATAACGTTTTACACATAACTATTAAAAACATTTTGTCAATGTGGCCATTTTCTATATGTTCAAACAAAAGCAAACGAGTGTTTGAAATTATTGATCGGTGTAAAGATTAATGTTGATGTATTGTGTATAACGATGCTGATGATTTTGCTCATAATAGTCATCTCGGTTATTTGAGCATTGGCGACCTAATGTTTATATTCATTAACAACAAAAAAAAAAGATCAATATATGTATCATTTGTAGAGAATGTCGTAAAGACTTTAAATTCTCGGAAGCTACACGTAAAAAGAAGTAATAGTTTGAAAATATATGCCATAATATGATTATTCGAATTAAGCAACTGAGCGCTTATCGCGGGGAATAGACTTGAAGTAGAGGCTTGTCTCAGATTGCCTTGGCTCGTCTCAGACAGCCTTGTACGGCGCTCAAACCCTATTCGAAAATTGCCGGCACATCAAAGTAAGAAGTCTGAATCTGCTTCGTTACGTACGCCGAATTCGGCAACATCGTACCTCGTGCGACCAAGTGCCAAACACACATTAGTGAGAAGCGAAGCCGAACGAGTGCATCGTTTGCCACGGCTTGCCTGTGCCTCAAGTGTACCCCCGGCATTAGATATCCGGATCATTGTAGCATCATCTACTGTATTTAACCTAACCTAAAATTCGTTACTAGTTCGCGAATTGGTTAATTTTTAGGTTGGTAGAGTTCAATTAGTGATGACATACTCTACAAAAATATTTTACGCGTGCGTACATTTCGAAAATTTCATTCTTAATTTTGTAGTCTTCGTGTTGCAGGTCTCTTTTGTACTAGCCTTTTTTGTTATCTTCACTGTCTAGTTTTATCAGATCTATAGTATACATGAGCCAATGCTGTATGTAGTGTGTTGGCAGAAATATATATATATATATATATATATATATATATATATATAAAAAAAAATATATAAATATATATATATATATATATATATATATATATATATATATATATATATATATATATATATATATATATATATATATATATATATATATATATATATATATTGCTTTGTGATGTTTCATCATTATAATATCATACACACAAAGAAAACAACATGTTTTATGTATTATCCAACAACAATTTAACATATAATTGACAAAAAAGAGTGTTTTGTAACAATTTGAGAAACTAGGACGAAAACGCACAAACTGGTGTTGTGTAAAAATTACCTTAAATTAATCAAAACTGAAACGACTTGCTAGCAAAAACTGGGGAGCCGCATTCTTAATAACGGGTGTTGCCCCCAAGTGCTCGAATTACTGCCTGTATACTCCTTGGCATGCCTAAAATCAAGTGGCGAATGTCCACTTGTGGAATAAGTTCCCATTCCTCTAGAAGAGCTTGTCGCAACTGATTTAAAGTTAAAGGAGCAGGAACACGACTTCGGATCCTTCGCCCAAGCATGTCCCAAACATGTTCTATGGGATTAATATCCGGACTCACCGCAGGCCACTCCATAACAGGAATATTTACCTCGTTTAAGTACTGTTGAGTTATCATCGCGGTGTGAGGTCGGGCATTATCATGCATCAAAAGAAAGTCATTTCCAATAAAGCCAACATAAGGGACAATAAAATCTTGGAGAACGTCCTCAATGTACCTGTCAGCAGTTAAGGATCCTCTCGGAAGGATATATAATTCTGTGTATGCTTCCAGAGAAATTCCGGCCCACAACATAACTGAGCCCCCTTGGTATCCTGTTCTAGAACTGAAGGTACATTCTGCAAAACGCTCGTGTGACCTTCACCATACTCTCTCACGACCATCTGGAGACCGCAGGCTAAATCTGGACTCATCGGTGAACAACACGCGCCCCCATTCATTTTCACCCCAGTGCTGATGATTTCTGGCAAACTGAAGTCGCGCAACACGATGACGCCTAAGACGTTCTGGGCCTGTTGCAGGTCTACAACTGATAAGATTGGCTTCTCTCAGTCGTCGTCTAACTGTTCGTTCGCTTACGTTGGTTTGCCGGACGTGATGAAGTCGATTTCTGATTTCAACAGCTGTAGCATGACGATTTCGTAGACTTTGTCAGATGATAAAACGATCATCACGAGCGCTAGTTCGTCGGGGACCAGTTCCAGGTCGTCTGGTGTAACCTTCAGTTTCCAGAAAACGTGTGAAAATACGGTGAACAGTGCTATTGGATACATGATACTCTCGGGCAACATATCGCTCACTTCTTCCGTCTTGAAGCAACGCAACAATAGCAGCCGCTCTGTCGGGATTAACATCCATATTTTTTATGCAGATCAACTTTCAAACATTTTTCGATCTGTCAGATTCCTCACTAGTGGCCAACTATGCACACTGCAGTAGTAAGATATATGGAATTTATAATTTTTACTCAAAAACACTTTTTTTCTTCAATTAAAGGTTTAATTGTTGTTAAAAAATACGTAAAACATGTTGTTTTCTTTGTGTATAAGATATTATAATAATAAAACATCACAAAGCATTCAAATTTGAAGTTTATTCAAAAATATTCAAGTGCTCCAGTTTTCGTGCCGGTGAGTGTATATATATATATATATATATATATATATATATATGTAAACAAATTCTCTTCAAATAAATGAATGATGAATAAGTTCGTGGTCGTTCATAAAATTTCACATCAAAGATATTTGTTTTCTTTTTTAGCATAAAAAACAGGATTATGATCCATCTATAAGAACTTCAAATACATATGTATATTAAATTACATGGAATTCCTAGATGAAGGATATATTGTTAACACGAATTAATCCATTCAATCTTTGCTGCATTTCAACTCACTTTGAAAGTTTTGTTTTTTTGAAAATTGCGTTAATGAACGGCATTTACTATAAGTGACTTCATTGATATTTCCCTTCTATAGTTATCCTAACTCAATTATCAGCTTTTCTATTATCTGATAAAACTAAACTGTGATGGAATGTAACAGATAACCAAGTAGCTAGCGAAAACTCCCGTAAAATTGTTTCAATTTTACTTTATAAAGCAATGCTTTATTTATTTTTTCATGTCTACTAAGTAGAATTTACTTAATCAAGGAATTTGAGCGGCCACTTAGACTTTTGAGATAAAGAATGAATCTTCTTTCAAAATTATTCAGTTATAGATAATGAGAGCATTTATTGTTGTGAATTGTTCTTTTTAATTGTAAATTTTAACGTATTTTCTATAAAGAACTTAAATTTCTACTCTTTGTTATGTCTAAGACTTCAACTATCTGCACCATTGTCATACTACTCTTAAGAAATTTGGTCTATAGATAAGTGGACCCTTTTGAAGAGTGTCTTTATTATAAATTGTTATTTACAATATACTACTTTTCATGGAAGTATCATATAAAATTTGGAAGACGTCTTAAGCTTCAAGATGCGACATGATTGGAGTTTCACTAGAAAACGATTCTGAATGTAGATGCATTGAATTTATTGAATTGCGCTACTATTGCTGTTCAACTGTTGGTTTCTTGATTCTAATTTAACACTCGTTACTGCTGAAAGTTTATTCTTATCATTGCGACATTCCTTCATTTGTATACATGATCGATATTGAACATTTGTAGATTTTTGAAATAAAAATCATGTAACGTATAGTTCACAAGTGCAAAAATTTCCAAATATGTTCCTACGATTTAGAAATTATATGTTAAAATTGGTATGAAAAATGTGATTGTTGTATCTACATTTCAGTTTTTTTGAATATTCTAGTCGTAAAATAAACGATTATTCTAATAATTTCATAACTAAGAAATGCCAATCATCCCACAGGTATATTTCAAGCTAAAGTGAGAAATAGTCACTGCTTATTTTTCTTGAGGTTATTGGTGAAATGATACGAAATAGACCAACATGTATATTTTTTCACAGAAGGGATGCCAAGTTTATATAGCTTAAAACTGCCAATTTTCAACGTATCACTGCCATTCTTTGTATTATAGCTGCACAGTTGGTTTAGTGAGTATATAAAATAACTGCTAGTTCAGTCTAGCCAGCTAACCAAAGTTAGTTTTTTGTTAACATGTTGAGTTTTTTAACCTTATCATAGTAAATATGTGGGAAATAATCGTTGATTAGGAAAATCATATAATTTTCCACATTTTTTGTCAAAGATAGTGCAACCCATTGATGCTGTTTCTTTTTTTTTCATAATTTTTTATCATAGTAAGTTCTTTGCTTCATTGTAAAAGGAAATTGCAACCAGAATTCTTATAAGTATCTCAAAAAATCAGTAACAAATTGCATACTAATAGGAATTATGTTCAAAACATTTTTTTTTGGTATTGATTTCATTGAACAATCAGTTTTAACAAATATTTGTATTACAAATAAACATTTCGTAAATTGCTCTTCAAAACGAGTAAAAGAGATTTATTTTGCATTTGTATACGATAACAGATGTTTTATTTATTTCTGTGAAATTCCTATGGAACTTTTATTTATTTAATTTACTTGAAATGTTCTATTCTGAGATAGACTGAATTTAATTAGTTCTATTAATATATTAGCCTTGCACTCTTATTTTAATTTATTACACACACTGGTAATTCAGTCATTACACAAAATAACGCATTATCTTTGAAATATTTTTATATCATATTTAGAAAACATCTTATTCTCCAGCAAGAATAGTGTTTTCAATTGTATATATCATTAATGTAAGAAATGGAGGCAATTATCTGATAATTAACACTTTTAGTTTCAGTACATAGTATTCAAACGCATAGAAAAAATAATCTTTGTGATTTCCATGAATAAGGAAACTGCTTGCTACATTTTGTTTCTTCATAGAAAAAAATCACTCTGAAACTACAAAATAGACTGAAAACTTGTAACATGTTTTGGTTAACTTGATTTTAAAAGTTATTCTGATTATATCTGACAGAATTAGGTAAATATGTGAGAATTGAAAAAGAATTGTGTAAAAATTATATTCAGATTTCTGTTAATTGAATTACAGGAAGTTTCAATTTTCTACATCTAATAAAATATCCATTCTGGTAATTTTAAAATTAACTATTCATTCTTTTCGATTTTTTAATTGCTGCAACACTTCGTTAAAGATATGAAAATTTGGAGGTTTAGATAACACTAGATAGAAATCATGAGGTTTTGATTATTTCCTGAAATAATGATGAACTGACAGCTGTTCAAGTTGACCAAGGCCTGAATTATTCAATTATTGAAACCTGAATCGACAGTGCTGTAATTTATTATCTCTTTCGTAGCTTAATGAGACTGAATATTGGGTGTAGATACTTACATCATTCTGCTAGTTGAAATTTTATTTAATGTTTGTAAAAATTAACTCCCTTGTAGATTTTTGTAAATAGATATTATTCATTCATTACTTTATTCCATATTGAAGATAAAACATTATTGTAATAAAATTATTGAAATATGTATTTTCCAAATGCGTACAAATTTCAGTCAGTGTGTATGTATTTTTATCAACTGTTAATTTGAATAAAGAACCTCTGAAACCGAAACGTTATGTATGTTTCTATCTGGACAACTACACATACACACAGATATAGGTATATATATA
>JARQZK010001532.1:290000-307500 GCA_030704885.1 Cynegetis impunctata | reverse complement strand
TTGCTGTCGTGATTGGAACTACTTGGAGAAGCTTTATGCACTTCACTACTTCACATAGCATTTTTCCAACTGACTCTTGTGTAATGTACTTTCTTACATCACGCATGTTTTTTAACACTAGTTGTTTTTTATTAGCGATATCGGCTAACATATTCAAGTGTAACTGCAGTCTCTCAATGTCATTTTTGAAAAACTCAGTTGATTTTTCAAAATATGTTTCACCTCTATTCAGTAAAAGCAAGCACTCTTGTTCAACTGCAATGACCTGTGTGAATCCAGTTGATGCAAACTGCTCAGTAATGCAAGATTGCACCGTTTTACAAACTTCAATATAAAGAGCTTTGTAGTGGCCTTTTGGGGTTTTGAAAGTGTGCGGTGAGCTGGCTTCATTGTTCTCATACTTATTTGGTACACATCGATTCCGAGGAAGCGAAGGATTGAGGAACTTGTGAAGGTTTTTCTTTTAAACACAATTCCCAAAAGTGTTCAAAACTATCACGCCTTTCATTGCAGATACAAATCAAGCCCTCATATATTTTTTCTAGATCAGCAACACTTAGATGAGGGCATTAGATTTTCTCATTGGCATCCTCTACTGGGTTCATTGCATGGAAATGAAGACGCAAAAAGAAATAAGTCTTGAATTGCAACATTGACTCAAGGTAGCCTGCACATTTGTAACCTGCCTCTGTTTTGTCCTCTGCAGAAAATGTTTGAAAAAACTGTAGAAGTTCATTAAAGTTTTGCAATATTCTCAAGATACTAGAAGCTCGCATAGTCCATTGAGTCGGACGAAGGGGTCGTAGACCAGCTGGTCTACGTAGTTGGTCGTTGGCGCTCTCACACCGTATGCTTCTGAAAAGTCCCATCCTTTTGTTGGATTCCCTTACGGCGTTTATTAAGTCCTTGGATAAAGCCATAATATCCTTCATAGACGTAAGATGGCGGAGACTGTCTACAACTGCCAAGTTTAAACTGTGAGCAGTGCAGTGCACATAACGTGCTTTTGGTTGTATATCCAAAACTAACTTTTTCAGTCCTTTGAACTCACCACTCATATTCGAGGCACCATCATAGCACTGTTCTCTTAAGTTATCCATTGACAAATCAAGACGAGCAAAAATGTCTTTCAAAATACTGAACAGAGTTTGTGATTCAGTGTTAGGGGTCTCATATAAGCCAATAAAGTCTTCGTTGATGATTAAGGAATCATCTACAGTACGAATACAAGATGACACTTGTTCGTCAATCGAAGAATCACTTGTTTCGTCAACCATAATAGAAAAATGTTCAGTCTTCTTGATTGAAGCCAATACCTTACTCAAGACAGACTTTCCTAGTAGATCAATGATCTCGTTTTGAATATCGTGGGACGTCCACTTATACCCCGAACGCCCTAACCAATCTTTTAACTCAGGAGCGTCATTTTTACGGAGTTAAGTTGCTTACTACCGTAATAATTATTTGTTTCAACTCATTATTGAATGTATTTTAAAAGGTAACTACCGTCAAAAAAGGAAAATATAAAATACCAATATAATTTTGTGATTTTACAAAGCATAATATAACAAATAATTTTCTTAAATTATTGGGGGGGCTCCGCCCCCCCAATATAATTTTTGGGGGGGCCCCATGAAGTCGGCGCCTATGTATATATATATATATATACCTATATATATATATATATATATATATATATATATATATATATATATATATATATATATATATATATATATATATATATATATTGTTGTGAACCCTCCTACCAATGAATCCTATTCTATTGTTCTTCTTAACTCATTTATATTTGCTTAGGTCAGAATTTATACTTAAAGTATATAAGTCAGAGCAATCCTACGCAGCTTTAGTCCAGTAGATTCCTTCGTGCTTTACATGTCGTCATGCTAGTCTGTTGATTCAAAGTTCAGTCGATACCCCCGTGTTATGCACATTGTAACGCTAGTACATAGTTCAATCTCTAAGCACAAGAAGCATCTCAAATCGCTCAAAGAAGCATCAAATCGCTCAAAGAAGCATCATTTCGCTCAAAGAAGCATCTTAATTCGCTCAACGAAGCATCTAGTTCGCTCTAAGAAGCAATCAATCAAGGCAACAGATACAAGTAAGTCTTTACAATTCTCTTATTTATTGATCCATTGAATAATAGTTCTCATATTCCTTTTTATATTATTGCAGTATGTCTCACAACGAAATGAATCCTAATATTCCTGAATCTAATTATATTGATTAAATATTTTAATAGTCCAGTCAATGACGGTAAAAAAAGTGCAAACTGTGTATTTATCCCATACATCACCGATTTTCATGAAAAATTGGATTTAGGTTCTACTTACTATCTTTTTCAAAGTCTACCCTGTGCCGGGGGTTGCTTTTCCTCTGGGGGTGGATGCCACCCCTTCTTGGGATTGAAAAATGTTTCATTGAAAATAAGTACGGAAATCAATGAATTGACTAATTCTAAGCAACTTTTGTTTTATGAAGTTTTTTCTGAAAGTCAATACTTTTCGACTTATTCGCGAGTGAAATTGTCGTTTTTCAGGCAAAAAAATCACGTTTTCAGATTCTTTTTCGCGAATAACTGGAAAAATATGCATTTAATCGAAAAACCTGTAGAGAGCAAAATTATAGCTTATATAAAACAAAGAAAACCGTGTATTTATAATGTATTCTGACCTAACAAATGAAATCATAGCTTGTTTAAAGTTGATTGGTATTTACCACTATGTGTATTCATCAATATACTAATATGCATATTATAATTTCTACAAAAATGTGCTTTTGGTTTTTTCTTCATAACTCGCTCAGTTTTTGAGCAATCAAGTCTTTCAAAAAAGCATTTTGTAGGCTTTGTTAAGAGCTATGAGCTTATCTAAATGAAATTTTTTTCAGATTTTGTTTTAAAAAAGGTTCATGCTAAAAGGGACCAAAAAAGGTACTTTGCGCGAACACACGCAAGCTCTAAATGTCCATATCTCACTCAACTTTTATCCTACAAAAAAACTTTTGAATAAGAAAAACCCACAATTTCGTACTTCACAAAATTTTGCGTATCATTAACAGTTTTTGAGTTATTTTGTAGAAAAGGCGATTTTTCGCAAAATTACGAAAATTTTTTGCTCACTTCAAACTCAATTTTTTTCAAGAAGAAGTACTTTGAACTAGTCAAACACTCAGAACGTATCACGAAAACATAAATGAAGTGAATTAAAGAGTGGCAACAATTTTATTCTAATGGGGTGGAAGAGAGAATGAGATTTTCACTATTTTTTTCCAACGAATAAATAGGAATCGACATTTTCTCTTCATAACTCGCTTAGTTTTGATGCTAGGAACTTTCATAAGAAACAAAAATAAAGATTTTTAAAGGACTTCAAAAAAAGTTTCATGAGTTTTCCCCGAAAAATGCATTGGTTTTTGGTTATTGTACGTAGAAACTTTCCATTTTGGCGATTGAAAATACCAATCAACTTTCAAAATGCAATAATTCCGTTTTTATTGGGCCTGCATACATCATAAATACACGATTTTCTTTGTTTTTTTATAGGCTATAAATTTGCTTTCCACATTGTTTTCGATTAAATGCATATTTTTCTAGTTATTCGTGAGAAAGAATCTACAAACGTGTTTTTTAGCCTGAAATCCTACAATTTCACTCGCGAATAAGTGGAAAAGAATTGACTTTCAGAAAAAACTTATGAAACAAAAGTTGCTTAGAATTAGTTAATGTATCCGATTTTCAATGAAAAATTTTCACCCTCAAGAAGGGGTGGCATCCACGCCTTTGGGGAAAAAGCAACCCCCGGCACAGGGTAGACTTTGAAATAGATGGTTAGGTAGAACCTAAATCCAATTTCTTATGAAAATCGAAGCTGTATGGGATGAATACACGGGAAAATGGTCATTGACTGGACTATAAGATGAAAATGAAGAGTTACCGCTAAGCGTATTATCAACATTCATTAAACAATTTTCTGCGGATCGCACCGAACACAATACATTTAGGTATTCAAAATTCTTTCTCTGCTTTTCAATTAGCAACTCATCGTCAAATCTCAAGTTTATTTTTACACATTATTTCTCAATTATTAACTAATGTTGCAAACGAAATTGAAATAACTGAAATAACTCCCAGGACTCAACTAAAACAACGTCTAAGATAATTTTAAAGCTATACAATACATCTAGTACAAGCACATGAAGAATTTGAAACAATGAAACAATTTCCAAATGAAAATATTTCTGACTTTTCTAAAGACATGAACGTATTAAGAATGAATGTATTCAATCTGAAATTTGTAATTGTCAAAATCAAAATGAACTAACTGGTTTAAAGAAAGCAATTCAACTGCATTACGTAGATTTATTATTAATTCAAACTGAAATAAGCCAAATGCTTAGAGCAAAAAACTTAAATGATTTAAACGAAGCTTATTCCGTTGCACTTCAAGAAGAAAAACTTCTTAACTCTACAAAATATAAACATTTTTCTCAAACAAAAAATTCAAATAATTAAAACTAAAGAAATACTAAAAATAATCCAAATCCTAGATATAACTCATATAATAAAATGAGAAATTTTTCTTCAAATACAAATAATTATTCATCCAATCCTCAAAATAAATATGAAAAGTTCTGTAAATATTGCAAAAAGAAAGGATATTTAATTTCAGAAAGCAGAAGTCCACCTTATAATAATAGTATGCACAATTATCCATCTACGTCATATCAAAACTCTTATAATGAAAAATTCTGCAATTATTGTAAAAGAAAAGGTCATCAGTTTGTGAACTGATGGATGTCTGGTGTCAGAGCAACAGGCTTGTATTGAATTGTGAAAAAACCATATTCATGAATTTTCACAAAGCAATTCCTCTTGTGCCTATGGCCGGCATTACCTTTGCTGATAGCTTCAGATATCTTTGAACCATCGTGGATCCTTCTCTAAAGTTTGATCACCATATTGAATATGTCTGCAAGATGCTAAATAGAGCATATGTTTCCCTACTTCAGCTGAGAAGTTGCATCGGAGAGAGCGACTTGGTGGCAGCGTATTATAGTTTGGCATATTGCCGCCTCTCATACAACATAATACTATGTGGCAATGCTGTGTAGTGGCAAAGAGTTTCTGTGGCTCAGAAGAGACTGATTAGGTTGATTTTTGGACTTGGACCACTAGATTCATAAAGGGAGATATTCAAAATGAAGTAAATTCTAACATTCCCTAGCATCTATATTTTTAACGCAGCACTATATGCGAAACAAAACCTACATAAGTTTGAAATGCTGGGAAGTAGAGGTCATGAAACCAGAAACTCGAATACCAATGGTGGTACCAAAACATCGTACATCCTTATTCAGGAGGTCCCCACATATTTGTATACAATAATTTGCCTCTCCACTTGAGGAAGTTACCCTTTGAACTCTTCAGGCCGGCTGTGAGAAAGTACCTTGCAAGTAACACATTCTATTCATTTTCCGAATTTTTGACTAGATAGTTTATTATCCTAGTAAGTATATACTCTTAATTGTAAATTGTTTTTTTTTGTGAGTATAGATTATATTTGTATAATTTATGTGTTTGTACCATAAAAATTGTATTTACATCATTGTTACATTGACGAGTACACGCATGTTTGCCAAATGTACAATAAAGATTATTATTATTATTATTATCTGATTTGAGAATGTAGAAAAGGGGAATATAATTCTAAGATGAACCATTCAAGAGGTATTCCTTTCTCAAAAAAAAATCCAATTTTAAGTAAAGATTAAATATAGATCAATCTCTCCAAACTTTATCATTTCGTTCAATTAATGCGCCAAATAAAATTATTAATCGATACTGGAGCCGCTGTCTCAATTATAAAGCATACATCGCTAAGTCCTAAATAAAACGGTCCTTAATAGTAAAAAGACAATTCAATTAATCGGAATTAACCCAAATATGCCTATTAAATTGTTGAGGACCTTCATCTTAAGATAACTCATGAGTTCAACGTAATTGATGCTGCGAAGATACAAACTCCCTTTGATGGTTTGCTAGGTAACGACTTTTTAAAAAGCATAAAGGAATTATCAATTATGAAAACAATAGCGTATCTATTTGCTACAATGAAATAAAATTCAATAATGATATCAAAACTCAGATTACAATTCCTCCACGATGCGAATCCGTTTGCGAAGTAGATTTCGTAAACAATATACAAATCGGATTAATACAGCAGTCAACAATGAGAGAAAACGTCTTTATTCCAAGTGTCCTGATGAACAACAACAACCACACAGCAACTGTTCCTATTTTGAATTTAAATACGAAAAAGATTAGTGTATTAAAAGTATTCCAATTCCTAAAAATACAATAGTTATTTATGTACCAAGTGCGTTATATACGCCCTTACTAGATCCCTTACTTGCGTTACTAGATCCTCATTAGATCCCCCTTACTAGATCCTTTATTTTTCACGAAAAAATTATTTTTTCTTCAAGCGTATAATAATATCTATATTATTTTCGACAACACGGATCATAGAAATAACCTATTCTTTTACTAGTAAAATAATGAACGCTCATTATTGTACTAGTAATAAAATAATGAGAAATGATAGCAACGTCTATGGGCGTTGTATCCAAGTAGGTATGAATCGTCATTTAATTTTTATTTAATTTGATGTTTGTCAGTATTTGTGAAGAAAATTTAAAAGTTCGACACTATGGGCACAATATTCAATTTACGCTTGAAGAAAAAATAGTATATGTCACTCGGAGCAGAAGACCCTTTATATGTTTCGCCCATTTTGCACAGCTTCGGCTAACGCCTCGGCAGTGCAAGAATCTGGGCTCAACAATAATGATAGCCTTCTACTCCTAGTAACATAATGAAGAAGCGATTTTAAAATCGGTTCATTGCTCCTATACTTTCCATTTTCCTTTTCATAGTAGGCATGTCGTTTGTTGATAACTTGACGTTTGTTGAATATTTTTGTCATCATATTCAGTGAAAGTCATTGCTGCTTTCTTCGCGTAGTCTCATGAAAATAATGGAAATGAATATGAATTTACCTGAGACTATCTTAGAAAATGCAGCCAAAGCTATAAATAATTTCATATCTGCGAAGTTGAAAAATAAAATTATTGCCATGGATGAGACCTTTTTATTGGCGTACTTTCAAGAATTGTTATGTTATTTTATTTAGTTTGTGTTTGATCGATTTTTTTCGTTTCAGTCCAAAAAATTTTCTCCAACGACATTGTGGACGAAATATTCTATTTAAAAATCTACACTGATAGTCAGTGAAAATACCAATATTTCCCAATTTTTCCGGCTAATAGCGTTTTTAAAGATGAAATCCAAAGGATATATCCGAAAAAATCCAAGGTTTTGACAGCAGATCAAGTTCTTACATTCATCAATGAAGCTTCGGATGAAATTCATCTATTACATAGTAGTTCTAATAATAGGTGTTTTTGGAGGACTAAGGAGAGATGAACTTGTGAAAATGACTATAAACGATATAGAAGATAAGGAAAGCTGTTTACTTGTTCAAATACCCGAAACAAAAACCGATATGTCAAAATGATTTAGTATTGTGGAGGAAGAAAAAATATCCTTAAAACCCAGTGGAGTAAAAGATCTCAGATTTTTCCTAACGTACCAAAACGGTCGGTGCACCGTCCAACCTATTGGCAAAAATACCATAGGAAGAATACCTACCTTCGATGATTGCCAAATACTTAAAATTGGATAATGCAAATGAATATACTGGACATTGTTTGAGAAGGACTTCGGCAACTCTTTTAACTGAGGCCGATGCATCGTATGAAACTTTAAAAATGCGGAAAAAGGAAGAGTGCATCTGTGGCGGCAGGTTACATAGAACAGGAAATTTTCTCCAAAAACAAAGTGTCAACAATGATAGCAAATTCGGTTACAGATACTGATGAATTTTCTAACGGTTCTCTCATGAAAGAACTTCCAAGTACTAGTAGTAAAGTTTTCTCTTCTACCGTTGATTTTCGGTCACATAACTTTTCCGGAAAATTTGAAAATTGCACTTTCAATTTCGATTAGGTAAAATTTAGTTTGTTGTTTGTTGAGTTGTCGCTTGTACTAGCATGAAAATTTTTCCAAATAAATAATTTCGTTCTAGCTTTTGCTTCATTTCTCCTCGTACAATTAGCGGGCCTTGTGATCCATATCGCCGGATCATTACGCCCTAGGGCATAATGACTGTGTTTATAGCAACCGTATCCAAGGTGAAATAATAAACATATAATATTATACAAGTGAAAAATAAAAGATATAAAATCAGTCTTAGGACTCGTCGGGTATTACAGAAAATTTATAAAAAACTTCTCTGCTATTGCTAAACCTCTCCCTCATCTATTGAAGAAAACACAAAAATGTATATGGAATCAAGAATGTCAAAACTCATTTCAATTATTAAAAGATATCCTAATCAAAGAACTATAATCTTTCAATATCCTAATTTCTCTAAACTATTTATATTAACTACTGATACATCGAACGAAGCCATAGGGTCTATATTATCGCAAGGAAAAATTTCAGAAGATTTTCCCATAAGTTATTAGGTATCCCAGAGCATTAAATAATGCAGAAAAATCATATTCAACAATTGACAAAAAAACTTTTAGCTATTGTAGAATCATGTAATCATTTTCGTCCCTATTTGATCGGAAAAAAATTTTATATTTACCTATATGGATCACAAACCCTTAACATGACTCGAAAAGTGTAAAGAATCATCAAGTTGATTATTAAGATGGAGATTGAAATTAATAGATTATGATTACGAAATAATTTATAAAAGGGGAAAATTAAATCAAAAAGCCGCCTAATTCTTGATAATTCAATAACTCGAATAGAAACTGAAAATATTGAACATAAACGGAGTCACTAATCATACGAAGAATTCCTTATTCAATTTCAACGTAAACAAATAGCTATCGACAATGTAACAGAAGAAAATGATAATTTATTCAATGCGCCAGCAAATTTTTCTCTAGGTCACTGTGTCAGTAAAGATTTTCATATGAATAAAGGCATCGTCCTTCAGTTCAAAAATAAATATAACAATGCTGAAGAACTAATTTCACAAAATAAAAATGTTGGTCAAGTTGCTTGTACCTATACGTAATCAAGACAGAACACTTTAATACCTCATCATTGAAAATAAATTCTTTGATAAACCAACATTCGAAAATGTATTTTTTACGTTATTATCTTTAAAACTTTTATGTTTACAAAATGTAGACAGATGTATTGCTCTTCCAAAAATATCGACAGGACTCGATAAAGTTGACTGGAATAAAATTTATGAAATGATTAAATATGTATTCTCAAATTGCAATATACAAATAAAAATTTATACAAATCCACAAAATATAGTAAATCAATTAAATAATGACGAGCTTACTTTTGAAAATTTTAAAGGCTTTCTTCAAAGAGAAATTAAAACTCCAAACCCTTAAATAAAAAATGTACCAATAACAAAGATCAAAAATTTCATTATCCCTATGTCATGAGACTATGCACAATCAAACGAATATCCAAATTATATACGTGAATATTTCCAAGATTTTACCTAAGAACCCAAGAATTTCTAAAATAACCTCTATCCCAACAAAATCTTTATATCATATTCTTGAAAGAATTTTATGATCAATCAGTAACCCACGAAAATTTATTTGAGACTTTACACAATCTCAGAATTTTATTATAACATAATAATATTTCAAAATTCGTAGTAACAGATATAACTAGAAATAAATGCAATGATTTATTACGTCAGGATACATATTACAGTTTACTTTATTTCCTTTTTAATTATTTCGAATATGAAAACTTAATAAAAGATATACTTTTTGAAAATCACGATTCAACTATTGTTGGATACCAACGGGGGGATTCGAACGTACTTATAAAAAAATAAGACAATAATATTATTACTGGGATAGTATGAAAGATCAAATTCGAGACTATGTGAAGAAATGCAAAATATGTCAAAAGTCAGAAGAAGATTTTAAACGAAATAAAAGTCCAATGCAAATTACTATAACATCATAAAAAATGTTGCGAACAAATTGCATTAGATATCTTAGGTCCTCTACCTCAAACATATTCAAATAATCGTTTCATATTAACAATTCAAGACGACTTAACCAAATTCATCCAAGCATACACAATCCCTACACATGATACACAAACTGTTGTACATTTCTTGAAATTTTGTTCACAATTTGGTTTTCCAGAACATTTTTCAACTGACCAAGGTACAGAATTCACATCTCAAATTTTTAAAGAAATTTGAATGATGTCACACAAACCACTCCTTATCATCCCCAATCAAATGGTTCATTAGAAAGAATACATTTATCTCTCGAAGATTTTTTCAAATGCTACGTAAATAAAGATAGCCATTTTCAGTTATAATACATCAACTCATGAATACACTCAAAAAACTCTATACGAGTTAGTCTTCGGTCAAAAGGTATGGACACCATCACAAATAACTCATCCTAAACCAAAACCTAATTATTCAGATTTAGCAAATGACATAACAAATAAACTTCGAATAATTCATGAAACGAATTTGATGATAATCTAATTGATACAGGCAAAACAAAAATCGAAATAGTTATTTATGTACCAAGTGCGTTATATAGATCCTTATGCCCTGAGGGAAACATTCGGCCCGAGGGCCTCTGGCCCGAGGGATGAATGTTGCCCGATGGGCATAAGGATCTAGTAACGCACGCGGTGCATACAAGATTTTATTTTTCACGAAAAAATTATTATATTATGATGAAAAAGCGATTTTAAAATCGTTTTCATTGCTCCTATCCAACAATAATACCGCAACTTTACGCTTATCTCATTCTAAACTAAATTTTAAATTTCTTACTTATACTTATAATTTCAATCAACTGAAACCATATAATGTTTCAGATTCTGAAGAAAATGAAATCGGCGCAAAGCCCACTACTTCTCGTTCTAACGATCACATTATATTCTCCGATCCAAGCTCATCCTAAATACACTATAAAACCTATAAACTCCTCCGCAGGAATACATAATCTAGGAACAAAGCAAATCTGCAATCAAAAACATACTTTACTAACCTATTATAATTTAACTCATTCATACTACGAATATTTTATAAAAACATATGAGATCTGTAATTATTGTGTGGCTGAGCACATTTTGTCAGATTGTCAAAATCAACTTAAATATATTGAAACGAAATACTCAATCATAAAAAGAAATTATATCTAATACTACATCTCATCAAATAAATTTTATTTCCAATCGTAAAAAACGCGGCCTAATAAATGGTAGGTATAGGTGATGCATTTAAATGGCTCTCTGGTACTCCAGATGCCGATGATGCCCAATTTTATATAGATTCAATTAATCAATTAATGGCTAATCAAAAACAAACTCATGTTCTAATGCAACAACAAAGATCAATAATTTCTGAAACGATTAGTAATTTCAATAACTCTTTTACAAAAATGAAGGAAAATATTAAAGCTCTAAATAATAATCTTAAAAACTTTAATAAAGTTGCAAACGACGTTGTACAAATGAAAGCGCAAATAAATTTAGAAGCAGAACTCTCAAATCATCTTATTCTTCTCTTTGAAATGACTGAAGAAATTGAATTAATATTAGAAAACTACGTTAACGATTTATCTTCAATTTAATATGGAATCATTAATTATCGAATATTACCTACAGAACAACTGTTAAAGGAATTACAAATGATATCAGTAAAACGTGCATTGCCAATTCATTTAACAACTGATAATATTTACTTATATTATAATATTATGGATATTTCTTCATTTATTCATAAAAATATATGGATTATTCGTTTACACATTCCATTAGTGACTTTAAATAATTTCAACATATATCAAATATTTCCACTACCAAGTACAGGGTGTCCCATTTCGGGTACTTTTGAATGGAATCTCCGTTATTTTCTAAGATAGAGGGTTATTATTTTCGCGACACTGTGCTACTTTTTCGTAAAACTAAAGATGCCGTCAACAGAATTTTAATAGCCCTTTTAGTTTTTAAGATACAGGGCATTTTGGAAAATGTTGCATTTTCAGAAAATTGTCATTCATTTGCGCGTTTCTGAAAAAACGTTTATACTATCATATATTTTTGAAAAGGTAAAAAAAGAAAAAAATTTTAGTCTATAAATATACAGGGTATTCCATTTTAAAAAAAACATAAGTTTGCTTTAATACTCGAAAATAGCAAATATGTAACAAAAATTATATACACCCCTCCATCCTACGGAAAAATATCTATGAGAATGTTATATTACCTTTTCGATAAGATGAAGGATAACGGCGATCCCAAAATGCAACATTTTCAATATGCCGTGTATCTTAAAAACTAAAAGGGCTATTAAAATTCTGTTGACGGGATCTTCAGTCAACAGAAGTCAGAAAAAGTAGCATAGTGTCGCGAAAACCGCAACCCTCTATCTTCAAAAATAAGGGAGATACCATTCAAAAGTACTCAAAATGGGAAACCCTGTACTCATAATGATGATAATACTATATTCTCTTATATTGAACCTTCCAAACCATATATCCTAGAGTCTCCCATGAGAACGACATATTTAATGATTGATGAATTAGAGAAGAATTGTAAGGAATATTCTCCGAAACAATGGATCTGTAAGAAGATACCCATAACTACGAAATCTTACAATGACTATTTATGAAAACGACTGTCCAGATTCCAAAATCATGTCAAACAAGAAATCTTATTGCTCATTTAGAAATATGGCACGAACTAGATCAAAATCCTACACAATTATCTATTATATGTGAGAAGGAACCACTACAACAAGAAATCATCAATAAAATGGGAATTCTAGAATTATCTCCATAATGCGAAGCTTTCACCAGCGATACCACTCTAGAAGCAACGCAAGCTGTTCTGACTCCTTACAGTAATAAAAATATTAACGAAGATGAATGCTGTCTGAAACCCAACAAAAAATCTCACTCCAGATGCCATACATTTAACACCAATTGAATTAATGAATGTTGATCTTCATGAACTCAAATACGCACAAAGCAAATTGAAAGAATTCGATGAACAAATTCAACAGCAACTAAATCAACCATTTATAATAAAGAAATCTAACTGGCATACAACACTTATCACCATATTATGCAGCTTATTCCCACTTATTGCAATTTATAATATTTTGAAATGGTGCGGATTATTTCAAATACTTCGAAAAATCTGCTGTTTCACAAGAGAACCCAGAGAGATTGAAGACAGCCCGTGTCTCCAAATGTTCAATCATACCATAAGAAATCAGTACAACTAATCATAGTCCGCTACGATACAGAACTTTAACGAATATATACTATGAATCCTCTAGGTCTAGATGATCAAGATAACGAAACGTTTAGCTCACAGTCTCTGAGAAGATTCAAGAGGACCAAAACTAAAGTCACACCTTATTAATTGAACTGCTATAAGGCTAATATCTAATAATAATAATTTTTTTTTCGATCTGCACAAACGAAAGCAGACTTATTATTTATCAATTATTCTAATTATATATTTTCATTATTTCGCAATAATCATGTAACATAATTTTCCATTTGATGTATTCAAACATAATTGTATATTTTTATTATTTCGTAACAGTCATTTTATATAAATTTCAATTCTACGAATTCAAATAACTTGCGAACTGTTGTCAAAATAATTACTTATTATAAACCTAACGTATAATTCCTCTTACTTAAGATTTTCTCGTCATTTTAAAAATTTCCTCAAAAATCCTTTTAAGGGTGGAGGAATGTTGTGAACCCTCCTAACAATGAATTCTATTCTATTGTTCTCCTAAACTCATTTATGTTTGCTTAGGTCAGCATTTATACTACGCAGCTTTAGTCCAGTAGATACCATCGTGCTTTACATGTCGTAATGTTAGTATGTTAATTGAAAGTTCAGTCAATACCCCCGTGCTATGCACATCGTAACGCTAGTACATAGTTCAATCTCAACGTATAGTAAATAATAAATCAGTTCTGTATTAATTAATGTCTTATACTTCAACGAATCGAGATCCAATAAAGTGCAGTCAATCGTAAATAGTGCAACATTCAAAGAAAGTCGATCATAAATAGTGCAACGTATTAAAGTGTAAGTTTTCGAGCCTTTACTGAAATAAAGAGATCAACCTAAAAGTTTTACGGAGCTATTCTTCAATAAAGCTGCACTGGTGTCAGAAGGTTATTGTAACCACCCTGTACAAATGTTGTACAGTGAGCAGTGCCTCGGAGGAATACAACAATATATACGTATATATATATATATATATATATATATATATATATATATATATATATATATATATATATATAATATATATATATATATATATATATATATATATATATATGTATATATATATGTATATATATATATATATATATATATATATATACTATATATATATATATATATATATATATATATATATGTATATATATATATATGTATATATATATATATATATATATATATATATATTTTTATATATATATATATATATATATATATATATATATACTACTATATCAAAAGCAGCACGGATTTGAAAAATATCATGTTGTAATCTGTTCAAGTTCTTTTAGGCAACTGCATCTTCATATTTTTTCTACGGAATCTCGCATCAACTACTATTTGTGCCTGACGTTTCAAGTGATCTCTAGAAGGCACTTCTTCTTCTTCATCTGATCCTGGTGGAGGAGCTGGAGTTCCTTGCTGTGATATTGGAGTTTTAGATATAAGTTTGATATAAGGTGCTGGCAACCACTTTTCGTCTGGAACGTTTTCATCCTCCTGAAAACATATATAGAAACTTTATTCTGTTGATTATGCCGTTGTTATTTATTGAGCATTATAGCTATTTCAGCACAATAGATTTCTATATGAAGTGTGTTATTCAGAAGTAGCAGGCAATAACCTGCAATTTTATTTTACAATCTGTTTACAGAAGTTCCTCTCAAGGTGCATCCAGAGTCCAGACCGCTGAACCGCGCCAAACGGTCGCAAATGTTCGAGATCGTTAGCGATAGCGATCGTCTACAACAGGGGTGTCAAACTCATATTTCTAAAGGGCTATTTATGAGTTTTAGGATGTGTTAGCGGGCCAGACTCAAAATTAAAAACTAAAACATATAATGAATTAAAATCTTCATTTATTCAGTTTAAATCTATTTTCATATGAAGGTAATAAAATGTTAAATTATTTTGAGCTTATGGATCCTGACACCTGAGGTCTCTTGTTTTTGATAAGCTGATTGATGTCAGGTGTCATATTTGAGGTAGTTATTTTCGGGATAGATTGGATATGTTAATCAGTAAGCCTTGAACGATGTTTGTTCTTATTTATTTTCATAACGGAAAACATCTGATGGCATAAATAGGTACTACCAAACATACACAGGATACGTGCTGCATGTTTTTTGAAATTTGGATAATTATTATTGAAATATTGTGTATAAAATGTAGTAACGTTTACTTCCTTAAATTTATCCTTTGTACTGTCACATTGGAGATCTATTAATTTCATTTGCAAATGAATTGGTGCCTGTGTATCTTCAAAAGTGAATGGATTATTAGAAAGTAGGAATTTCATTTCGTTCATCTTGCGAAAATCTTCAAAACGAAGTCTAAATTATGTGGATAGATTCAGCAAAAGTTGAGAATACTCTTTCAAATTTTTCTGGTTCACTATGCCAAATGATCTGAAACGAGGGAAATGATCCAGAGTTTGGTTTTTTATCTGATTTTGCCATAGTGTTAGTTTTATTTCGAACGCCTAAATATGCAAATACATTTGTGTGACGATCAAATCTTTCACCTGTAACTTTGTATTCAGGTAATTCATGTGTTTAGTCATGTCTACCAAGAAGGTACAATCAATCTACCAGACATGGCTTGGCCTTTTCTGACATGAAAGCTTGAATAGGGCCACGTAACGCAAAAAATATTCCCAAAACTTCCCCTCGACTTAGCCAACGAACTTCCGTGAAATAAGGTAAGTCTGTGATTCAGTCCTCTGCTCGTTTAGTGTAGCGCCCGGGGGTTTTAGCCTCGGACTTTTGTTACAGTGAATTAATTTATACGATCGAAGTAGGATTTTGTTTCTTATGATATAAATTGCAAAGTTCACCAAAAATTTTTTTGTGCTTTCATTGTTTCATTATTCAAACAAAAAATATAAAAAATTAATACTTGATTTTATGTACATATAAGTTAGATTTCGCCTATATAGACATAGAGGACCATCTTCAAAGATACTTGAGACGGAATTTCTCTGGTTAGTTTAATTATAAATAACACGTGTTTGGTTGAAAATTGTGTAATTCTACAAAAAGATTTTGAATGTTCACAAGTAAAAGTTATGTAATTTCACAAATAGTAAAATCTAGAGACGATATTTTCCTATTAAACTTCTACATAATAATGAATAACATGCAATAAACTATTTAATTATTTTCTACAGCTTTCAAACAATGGATAAACCAAGGACTAGTAATATGACTGATAGCATACTTGTATATGCGAAAAATTGGGTTCATCTTCTAAAATCAATTCAGATTTGGGTGATATAAAAATGAGTAGAGGAGTAGCCACTTTGAGAACTGCTTCAAGCGAACGACAGGATGGATTGTTACCTCACTTGCAAACTGAATTTGTTTATGCTCATACAAGTTGTCAGCAAAAGTATATTAATAAAAAATATATTGAAATGTATAAGAAGAAGCCAAATAAAACTTCATTTTCGCCTCCGAAGAAGAAGCTCCGAAGTAGCATTGATTTACCTCACTTTGATTAGAAAAAAAACTGCTTCCTTTGTGGTCAAGAAGCTGATAAAGAAAAATATGCAAAATTGAATAAAAATCGGTGAAGACAAATTTCATACATAAATACTCCAACTTTAAGTGACACCGTTGTGAATGTCATTGCTGTACAGAAAGATGATTATTATCCAGAAATTCATAAAATAATTTCTGGAGTAGTAGATTTGCAGACACTTGAAGCAAAATATCACTCGGATTATTATCACTTGCTCAAAAATTCTATTAGAGCATGCGCGCTCTGATCATACTGTAAAATCAGTAAGCTCTATTTTTTTTTGCAAGGGATGGTGGTACACAATCGAGTAACATTTATACCACCATCTACCTAAATTGGGCTTATTTTCTCTTTAAATTATCCAGAAATGAAGTTCAATTTATATTATAACCACATAACGTCGTCAATATTTTCGAAATCCATGTCTTACCCAGTAAATAAACCCGTACCTTTCAGAATACAGCTGTACATTGGCTGTAGTTTATTTGCTAAAATAATTTGTCCACGACTGTACTATAAATCATTCATTATACGTGTGCTTCC